>JAZGTH010000003.1:3837500-4110000 GCA_036877525.1 Chromobotia macracanthus
GAGCTTCTTCTGACACAGATGCAATCATCTTCATACACAATAATGAATCGTTTCAGTACATCTGTTTGATTCTGTTTGCTTCTGATGTCCTGTGTGAACAGGTGAAGCCGCTGATCTGGATTGAGTCTGTGATTGAGAAACATTCACACAGCAGAATCGAGTACATGATCAAAGTAAGAACACACTCATGCATTTCACTTCATCTCTGTACGAGTTCAGTTCAGTTTAACGTGGAAATGTCTGGTCTTATTTATATAAACACAAGCACACGGACCTCATATCTCACACACTCGTCCTCAGGCCAAGTCTCAGTTCAAGCGACGTTCCACTGCCAATAATGTGGAGATTCACATTCCAGTCCCGACTGACGCAGACTCGCCCAAGTTCAAGACCACCGTGGGCAGCGTGAAGTGGGTGCCAGAGAACAGCGAGATTGTGTGGTCCATCAAATCGTTCCCTGTAAGAAAACACACACACAGTCTTTTTGGCTGTAATAAATACACAGACCTCCAGGCCAGCAGTCACTCTAAGCATGTTTGTGTGTGTGTTTCCCAGGGAGGTAAGGAGTATCTGATGAGAGCTCATTTTGGGCTGCCCAGTGTGGAGGCTGAGGACAAGGAGGGAAAACCACCAATAAGTGTGAAGTTTGAGATTCCCTACTTCACCACCTCTGGAATACAGGTGACGTTCCCATCAAATCCATGTTTAATTATGTCTTTAGTGTATGTGAAGTGTGTTATGTGATGTGTGTTGCTTGTACGTTTATACAGATAGCGATATATTTAAATTGCATGTGTGTATTTTGTGTGCATTTTGACTGAAATTAGAGCAGATTTCTTTTTCTATTGTTTTACTTCTTGTTTCATACACAAGGTGGCGCTACGGATTGGTCTTTAATGTCCTTTTATTTCCTGGGTGCTTACACCTGTTCTTCAGACAGTATTATGTTTTCACTATCTGTCACCAATAGATGGCGCTACAAATCATGTTTTAAGGTTTTAATATTATGTGAGTTATTCGTAGTTAATTAGAAAGTGGTTGGAGTGTTGAAATAATTTATTTACAGAATGCCACAAGTCTCACGTTATGCCATTTGGAAATGTACTACGATTCATTTGCAGCATTTAAAGAACTAGAATAGAAGCAAGTATTTTATTTACAGAGACATGAGCACTTTATACACGTGAGAAAATAAGAGTTCGTAATAGTTTCTTAAAACACTTGCACCCGTTATTATCAACACTGCTGTCTGCACTTCAGCCGGACAGCATTGCTGCATTTGCGGTGTTTATTGCGTCATTGATCAAAACTAGAATAATCCGGTTTTGCTGTGATGTGCTACAACCCCCGTATTGAGGAATCAACACTCGTTTCATGACAAGCATTTCTTTCAGCTGCTGTCATTGGAATTTTACATGTCACAATTTTATAAAATCAAAACATTCGTAGACCATTTGTATTTTATTTTCTGCATCAGATGACAGGTTTCTTCTTGCTTCATTAGAAATAAACAGTGTGTTTGTGTTGTGTTTGTGTGTGTTGTGGTCGTAACAGTGGCCTGATCCAGACACTGGCTCACGGTCAGAGGCCGGACAGACAGACAGAACCACAGCCTCCTCAGTGCTGATGTGTGTGTTTTAGGAGACACTGTGTTTATTTGTTACGGTCAACCGTGTGGATTTGTGTGTCTGTGTTTTTTAAGGCTCAGCAGTTTATTATAAAGGAGGGCAGAGCAGACGTGTGTTGGCACAGTTACTGTAAGATTCTGTGTTTAATGTGAATCTGACTGATGTTTGATTTGAGCATTCTTTCTTAAACACATATAGTGCAGTTTGGGCCTTTAAATAAGCCTGTCGGGAGATTCAAATTGTCATTTACATTTATGCATTTGGCAGATGCTTTTATCCAAAGCAACTAGTGGATTCAAGCTATACATTTTATCAGTATCCCAAAACGAAACACAGTGCTCTACACAATTACAATTAAAAGTGTTAGTAGATGTGTTTGCTTATTAAAATAATTTTTTTTAATAATGATATGCAGAGAGAACTGTAAGCATGTTTATCGGAGCAGCATTGGTCAGTGGTACTGTATAAGTTTGGGGCAGGAATAGCTGATCAATGTGTGTATCACAACACTAACAGTACAGCTGGAGTTAAAAACAACTTTGGGTATTTTTAGACGTGTGTAAAATTTGTAGGACCTTCACTTGGCTCAGTTTCCCATTGCAGGCACTGCTTCATCTCAAAACATCTCTGTGTGTTTTTGTTTAGCATGTGTGGTGTTCACACATGTTGAGCATGTGCAGTGATTGAGCTCCGACTCTCACTGAGAAACACAGATCTCTGATCATTCTGATCTTCAGAGATGTTTTCCACTGATAGATCAGAGGCATTTTCAGAGTGTGGTACAGCAGAGGGGCTGTAAGACCCACACACAGACAGTTTCTGTGACACCCTGTGGATTACAGCGAAAAATTAGTTTGTAAATGCATTTCCTGTTTGTTATTCTGTCTTATATCTTGTTACACTGTTATCAAATTGACATTGTGTAACTTTCAGCTTTTTTTCCTTATAACCCACAAACCAGACAAACAGATGACAATAAAATCCACAGGCCATACACGCGTAAATAACAGACTGCTGTGACATGCAGACACATGAGGCAAATTACAGAGAATGCCAAAAAACAACCCATAAACGTAGAGTTTTGGGAAAATAGGAGAGATGGAGGTGAATCTGCAGTTTTCTGTGATTTGGCTGAACTCTGCGTGCCCTGCAGTCGTGCATAAAATATGATCTTCACGAAGAACTACTTCAATAAAATTATCCCTAATTTTATATGATTTTGAAAAGAGAGCATTTGACAGGAATGGTGGATTTCCTCTGTACAATGGTAAGTTGTGTTAGGCAGCCCACACGAATGGCAAAAAAACCTTAAAACTCAATTTCCTTTTGAGAGTGAGGATGTTTCGGCAAAATAATGGGGGGTAAGTGAGTTGTGTGTTAAATCGAATTAAGTGCTTAACTTGTGCGAGATTTCCTCTCTCATTTTTTGTCATTTTCATTTGCGTCTGCCCTGCAGCTGTCTGGCAGAGTTTTTTTTAACTATCTTCTTCCCCAAAAACCTCTTGCTCAGAAGACCAAACAATTACAGCTTTGGGGATAAATGCAATAAATCAAGGCTTATCAGAATCGACCACATTAGATGCAGCCCAGTGGGCTTAAATTAGAGGTATCTGAAACATGAATGCAGTGATAAAAAGCCATGCCTTCAGCTCTCAAGGTTGGTTCGCAGCTCCGGGTGAACTTGTTGACTGTTCCATTCCCATGAGAGAGGCTGTCTGGGTGCTGACCTGCTCTGAAACCTCAGGAAGGCTTTGATAACCTCTCCCGGCTGCGACCGCCATCCGCGCGCCCTCCCGCCCGACACCACTGCTCGCGAACGACTGTCTCCAGTCCTGAGACAAAGTCAGCGGTGCCAGGCGTCAGGTCCCCTGAGATTAGCGCTGCCAGTTGATCAAGCGACAGTCCCATGCTCAGAGATCCCAGGCTGTGGTTTGGTCAGGCCTCAGGCCGTTTGTCTAAGACTGGCCAACCGCATTCTAGAGATCTGCAGTCTGTCTCTGGGGACTGGACAGTCTGTCGGACGCTGGCGTAGATCATCCCTTTAGGGCATTACAACTGCCCTGTCTTAGTCCCAAATAGACGCACGCACACTCTAGAAGTGTGCTTTTTTTAGCATGCATGGTTTTATGTGAAAACAGCAATACTTTTCCCAGCATGGCTATATTTATGGACTGATGAATCGCCAGCAAGTAGCGACGGGTGCTGGTTTTCTGATCCCTTCTTGGGTAACTTCTTGACGAGGCTCGTCAAATTAAAGTAGCTTTTCTGGCAATAAGAATAATGCGTTCTCACACTCTTATTAGCTGAGACATGCAGCATCTCGTTCGCCGTCAGTTTATTGTCTGTTTTTCGCAGATTGTTGTCGAGAGTTAATCAGCTCTAAGAGCACAGCCTGTTAAATGCAGACCTGTAATTTTAGCAAGATTTTCCAAAACGCAAAACATTCTTTAAATGTGAGATTCTGCCTTTACTGTCGCATCTCAGGGCATGTGTGTGATTTTTAAATAAAACTCATTGGAGTGCTAAAGCCTTTAAATCTCACATGCTTCGACACATTTAACGTTATTTAGCAAATAGATTTTATAGCAATCAATTAACACATGCTATATTTATAAATAAGTAGTTGTGTTCAAACTGAGAAAATGCAGTGTGTGCAGAATCGCACTGTTTGTCAACAGAATGTTCAATCGTGACCGTGTAAGAGAAAACAGATTTATGGCCCAATTTTTCATCCCTGTATAAGGTATAAAAAGCCAAAATTGTAATAAAGTAAACGTTGCACTCGCGCCAGCGACCAAAACAAACACACAAGCAGCACTGTACAGCACTGTTTACTGTATACAGCCCTCTCTCCCGTCTGCAGGTTGGAGGCTCCCTCATACATATTCAGTTTGCTTGTTCATGAGTGACCCCACGAGAGCTGAGTCAGCTGCGGACATGCAGACCGTGCAGAAGTCTGGCTGTCTGTCTCCAGCTGTGAACTCGCAGTGTAGGTCACAACATGTACAACATCATGCTCTAATGAAAGACCGGCTAACCAAAAAATCTTAGCTCGAATGGCACGCCCACAGACGACAAACACAGAGACATATAGGCACTGATCGATTTATCGTTTTTGATAACTAATCCATGCTGTTGTTAGCTGTGGGAACACCGGTTGGGGTTCTAGAGTACAACGGCAACATACAAACTGTCATTGACTCCTTGTCTGGGTCTGTGGTTGTTAACAAATGTTTGTTTGTCTTTTTTTACTTCATTTTGCTGTTTATTTTGATTAAACGGTTAGTCTTCTAAACTAAAGAGAGAACATGGCAAGAAAAGTATACATGCTTTACATCTTGAATATTAAAACAAGTTTGGGTTTTTTATGTATATAACAACTAGTAGATGTAGGACATTGGTAATGGGTCACACTCTCTGTCATTGTTCGTGAACTTATGCAGTGTTGCATATTAATACTGGATAAATAATTGCTGTTGTTTATATAATTACTATTGATTGTGGATCAGCTCATTGACTTTTGCTGATGGTATTCCTAGAGAAATGTTTTAATACAAAGTCACATCGATAAACATTTATGACAAGTGTTTACGCCTGTAGAAAGAGTACTCGTATACAGTGTTATATAGTGTGTAGTATATAGTGTTTATATTGTGGCTTTATACACACTATTATATATAGTGTGTGTGTGTGTGTGTGTGTGTGTGTATATATTAGAAGCAGTTTAAAAAAGTTTCCTAGCTTGTTTACATTTTAAAGTTATGCATTTTTTTAATGCGTAAACTTCCACCATTTTCTTAATTTAATTTGGTAATACACTGTATTGTGTAATGGTGATTTGCGAATTGCTATTGGTTAAATATTGTGAATTTGGCTGGGGTGAGGGGCATCTAATTAGGTCCAACAAAATCCCATATTGGTTGAGTTCTAACATTCTCTATAAGAAAATGATGCACAGCTGAATATAAATGTTTTTCCACAGTAAGTTCTGTGTGTTATTGAAGATCGTCCTGCTACAAATAGACTTGCACCGTTTCACTGTTTTCATCAAGGGCTGACCGAGCCAAAGTAGATCAGAGCATGACATAAACACAACCAAAACAAGACTGAATCGCTACATTTGCACAAAACAAGCGTTGCACAGTAGCTTACATTGAACTGCATTTAGATCTGTACAGTCTGGGTGTCTCTCTGTGCCCCTGCCTGGTGTTGCTTCGGCCCGCCCGGGTGTGCACTGATGGTGGCCCGGTGCGTTTGTGTGAGCTTCACCCAAGACTAGCACATTACCGGCCCACGATCGCCAGGACGCTGTTCTGAAAATACCCTCTAAAAAGTGCCTGCGTAGGCGGACAGCAGGGTTGTCCTTATGTTTTATTTGAAACTCCTTCTTCGAAAGGCTCTTTTTTTAATCTCCATTGGTAACTAGAATACTTTTCTTGTTGTGCGCAAGTCTCTGCTTCTATTTTGCCTCTGAGGAGGTATTTCTGAACGTTGAGACAGGGAGGTTTTCTGTCTTCTGAGAATAGAATCTGCAATTACAACAAATGCCCATCAAGTTCAAAACACTGCACAATCTACAAACAAAGAGATACAGAAGATCCTCACTGGATAGTAATGCAGCACTATAATTCAATACATCAAAAGAAGTCCACCCTGCTCTTGAAAAGTTTAAAGTTATTGCAAATGTAAATGTAATTTTGTTTCACAAACACTCCTCACACCCTCCCACCGGCCCTCCTGTTTTGCATTGTCTGGACAAAGTGTAAAGAGTATTTTGAGTTTTTTCTGAGTGTCGGAGTATCTGCTGCCTCTTACAAAACGTGATTCTGCTCTTTCGGCACGTTTGGAACAGTTGTGCAAATGTTTCTGTTGTGAACAGTGATGCAAGGCCTGCCGTACAGGCACAAGGCGTGACTCAGTACTGCTCTCAATGGCAAAGAAAGGTGCCATTTCCCCAATCTCACTTCTTCATCAGCTTCCGGCTTTCATGTTCCACTTTGCCACTTTCCCAGGCTCTGTTGCCCCTGTCCTCAGATTTACCCCTCATCCAGATACCCTACAGGAAGCTGCAGTGAAGCTGTTGCAAACGTTTCATCACATCAGAATTGTTACAATTATGGCAATGTAATATCTTCAATGTTGAAGAATGTTTGTTCTTCAGACATTCTATCCTTCTGTCTATCCATCTGTCTGTCCTATCTATCTATCTATCTATCTATCTATCTATCGCTTGTCTGTCTCTTCATCTATTTTCTGATCTAGCATTGCATTACATAGAACCAAAGTCTGAAACCTAACCAAAACTTTCTTATCTACGGCTCACGATTCTTCAGTTGTTTTGCGGGGGCTGTTGTTTTTCAGGAAATGCAAATCTCGTTTTTACTGTGAAATATGTTGTAGGCCTCAAGCAAGTTTTGAGTTAGCGGGTTTACCCACAGTGCATTGCACAGCATCATAGAGGTGATCTCTGTTTTGACAGGTGCGTTACCTGAAGATCATTGAGAAGAGTGGATATCAGGCCCTGCCGTGGGTTCGATACATCACCCAGAACGGAGGTACGAACATTTCTCGTAGTCTTTATTTTAATCATTGTTTTTCACAGCATTGCAGGTATTTGGCAACAATTAAGCAATGTGGTAAAGAATGATTGTTCTGGAGGTGAAATGTTTCTATGAAAAGAGGATGTTCTGGGCAGCGGTGATGAAATTGAGATAAAATTAGATGCTGCAGTACAGCGTGTAGTACATTTTACGATGTTATTCCTTGATGTGCTTAGAATTTGGGCGGGATGTAGTTGAACCTTGTTACAATCAAATCTGCACATCCATCAGTTCAAGCCGTGTGAATATCTGCTTGTGAGCGAGGAGCGTCCGATCATATTTAAGAGGCGGAACTGCCTGTTGTATAATGAGATGTTACATGTGCGCTAAAGAGCATCTTAACTAGGAAACTTAAGAGTCAGTCATTACTGAATCTTATTTATTGGGGTTTTGATGATATTTTGATGGGTGTGGAGAGAAAGTTCAGCTGTCACAATTAACTTTTCTCCTATAGTTTCATGTTTTCCTGTTTCCTGTCGTTCTGTACATTTAATTAAGCTCTGCTCATTTCCTTCTCTCTCCACAGACTATCAGCTGCGGACGCAATAAAACAAGCTGCATTAGTCTCGAGCATCACAGATCACAGGTCACGGGTGTGGGACTCTCTCTCTCTCTCGCTCGCTCTCTATCTCGCTCGCTCTCTCTCTCTCTCGCTCTGCTTTGCCTAGGGTAGACACTCATCTGTGGTAGTGATTTGTGAAATAAAATAAATCTATGGGCTGGAATTTAATCTGTACAGTGTTACTTACATTGTGGACTTTTCCATGTTGCTTATTAACATTATAAAGCAGAAGGTCAGCTGGCTAAATCTCAAAACGGAAAGAATTAAAAATATGAAATTATATATGAAATCATTTGCATTGTGACAGTTAAGCACATTCCACACAGATTGTAATTTGGTCTGATCTTTTCTCATTCTTGATATTTTACCATATTTCAATGAGAATGTCTTATACAATGATTCTTTAATAAATAAATATATAGCAAAGCATAACATAAAGGGATAGTTCACCCAAAAATGTCTCCTGTCATTTACTCACACTCATGTCATTCCTAACCTGTATCACTTTTTGCTTTTGAGAAACAGATAAGAAGATATTTTGAAGTACTTTGGTAACGTTGGCACATATTGACTTCAATTGTATAAACACAAAACCGCTGAGACATTTCTCAAAAGATCTTCTTTTGTGTTCCACAGAAGTCATATATGTATGAGGGTAAGTAAATTATGAAAAAATCCAATTTCTGTATGAACTATCCCTTTAAGGCAGTACAACAAATACTATGTTGTACAAATAATTGTTTTTGTATGGGGGTGCTTAATTATTGAATTTATTGAATTATTTCCTGGATTTGTTCTTAATGAGTTTGGTGAGATTCATCCTTCTAGTTTTCTGAAGACATCATTATTGATTCATACTGAAATAATTTACTGGCTATTAGATTTCATTTAAATCCTACAGATGTGTGTTTCCTCTGGCCTTGTGGAACAGTATTGTGTAATCATGGACCAGTAACGTCTCTGTGTTTGTGTGTTTGACAGTATACAACAATTACCTTTCATGAAAACAAAGTTGTTCTTACGTAGTGCCAGAACAAATGTATATCAGTTAGATATCAGGGGTCGGTTCTGCATGTTTCTGTACTGTAAATGCTTCACGGTTCAGAACTGAGATCTGTTGCCTTTCTGTTTATTTATCTGTTTTTTCTGTTTATTTTACATTAGTTTTTGCAATTAACAGCAGCAGTCTAAAGGTCAAATAAACTGAATTTGTCTTATACATAATATGGTTAATGCAAAATACAAATAGTTTTACATTAGACAATTTAGTATCACTAACATGTTTAATAGCATTTCAACTGAAGCTGACATGTTTTTTAGGTTCCTTCATCATTCTGTATTTCACCAAAAGAGGGTCCTTTTTTCTGCACAGTAAAGGTCTTTTTGTTGTTATGAATTGTTGATTTTGGGTTTATTTCACAGTTGTGTAGTGTTTAATTGTTTATAACTCAGTATTATTGGTTAAAGGAGTAGTGTGTGTTCAGTGTCTGCAGTACCTCTCATACATTTACTATAGAATTACATTGTATATAATGTACAACTATTCTAAGCTAAAATTGGGGGTCAACCATGGTGCCATGGTTTAAAAACAGACAGTTTTTGTACTAGAATTTGTGTCTTTCAGTTTTCATTTGCCTTAAAAGTATGGAATGTAAAGATTAGCATTTTTACCGTGGTTTTGCATGCCATGGAGCTGAAATTTCACATACTGTATTCCCCTTCAAATGTTCCTGTATCCTGTAACTCGTAATGCACCTGCAAGCAGCATAAAGCATCCGTTTACAAATTCTCTACCTTTTCTGTCTCATATTTGCTGCTGTTTTAATGGCTGAGGTCAACAGTGATGGTACAATCTCAGAGCCTTGTTGAGTAAGGCCTTGTTTTTGTGTATGTAATTTATATTAGGTAATACATCTATAAAAAATCGATATACCCAAATGCACATTGCATGAGCAATACAGCTGCTCCTTTGTATTAAAAAATACCTGTACTGATCTCACCTATTGGAAAACCATAACGCACCAAATACCTAGAAGCAACAACAATAGCATTTTTATCTGTGGCGTCTCCACTTACATGTGCTCACAGGTGCTGAACAAGGTGTATCTAAACAAACAGCACATGCTTTATGTAGATGTGTAGATGCGTCCATAAACTTTTTGTCAATGTCTAGCTGAGTTTACACAGCTGTGCTAAGTTCTAAAATCTGTATGTGAGACGGTCCTCTAAATGCTGATGATTTCCTGTCGCTTGGTTCTCACCCGTGAGACCGTTTTTTAGATTTGTTCTATGAGATTGTCCCAGCAGGTTTTCGCGGACAATTAAACTGCAGTCTATTGAATTTACTCATCCATTCATTTGGACACAATGTTCTAGTTTTTATATGGACAGAAAGCTCTTAACGTGTGCGTGACTCATGCGTGCCAAACACGTCACGTCAAGAAGCTTTATTTATTTTAACAATTGTTTCTTTATTTTTTCTTTGTTTATTTTAACAATTGTTTTCCTGGCAGTCCCTTTACTCTTATACTATTGGGTCTGTTGTATAAAATTCAACAACACAATCATTTAAAAGACCATAAAATGCAGTTATTCAAAAACTTAAGTTAAGGGATGTGAAGAACATTTGAAGTCTCTTTGATAGGAAAACGTGAAGAACTATTGCCCTTTCAAAATAAAAATGTACAGTAAAAATGACTTCTTTGTAATAGTAAAAATAGTAAAAAATTACTTTTGTAAAAAAGTATTTGTTTACGCTCACTAAACAATAAAACTAAACATTTTTACATCTATGTATATGTGGGTATGTAAGTGCCCCCCCAACATCAGAATTTTATAGGTTTTAAGTTTATATGAGCTTATATAGGTTAAGTTTTTTATGAATGTTTAAGAAACTGTATAAGTTACTGGTCTGCTGTTTTTAATTTCTGGTTTTATTAGTTTTTTTTAAGCAGCTTTGTGGGGTGACTGCTGTGTTTTACAAAGGTACGTTTTTCATAAAGTCATTTAATTAACAGCTGCATGTATTTTAATTATTAAAGAATTAGTCAATATAGCATAGGAATATACTGTAGTGTTTCACGCACGATATGTTAACATACCAAAACTGTTTATTATCTACAGATGTACAAATGCACAGTCACGTATCATGAAACTATAAAATGGGTGCTGGTTGTCATATCCAATATTACGCCCACGTTTTGAGATTAATTTTCCAGGCGTTGATAGACAGGGCTGAGAAACATTCCCTGGTGTGGAGGTGGAATTCAATGTCCAGAGTTTCGGTTAATCCGGAAAAGTAAGGAATGTTCAAAATCGCTTTAAGAAAGCGTCTTCTGAAGTATTATGAAACGGAAATACATTTTATTTTATACCTGAAATATGCTGTCTATTTTTATCTTTATATTCTGTATGTGTATGTTTAGAATCTGTCAGATTTAACTTTTTCATTCTTGTTGCTTTTGTGGTATCATTTTTACTCATTTTTATTACTAAATATACAATATATAAAATATAATCTATTACTACATAATACTGTAATTGCTTACTGTTAAGTGTTTTTAGAGAACCAAACAAAAGCACTTCTGCTGGCTAATCCAGTTTTTAACCAGCAGAAGTATAAGAGAAAAGCTTTTGTCTGCAATCCATGGTCCAGAAGGTAAATGATAGACAGAACATTTACTCTGAGAGATTCCATTCATACCAGCCCAAAACTCACAGCAGCTTCTCACAGCTACACACACTGATATACGTAGAAAACCACAGGAATGCAAAACCAACAGGATAAACCGCTAGTTCAGCCCTCACCGGCCGTAACTAACTGGCGTTTATTCCTCTGTGACGCTTATCGTGGAGTTTGATTTGAGATACAGTGTCAAATATAGTGACAAGAACAATTCTGTATCTTCTGTAAGTACAGTTGTGATTACACTTCTGAAGTCTGAAGTGACTTTACCATTTAAGTCTGCACATAAACAATTTCAGGACTTTGAGGTATTTAAAACAAACTAATGACGAAGAAATAGCAATAATACTGCAGTATTTTTAGATCATTAATGAAAAGTAAGCTATTTGTGACAAACTGTAACTGCTTTGTGTAGGTCACATTTTTAAATGATCCTGATATAGTGATATATATATATATGATATATTATTAAAAAATGTATTTCATGTTTTGAATTAAATTTAAAAAAGCACTTTGGAAAGTGTTTTTTGGACTAAAAATTGGCTGATTTGGCTCACAGTGAGCCAAATCATATTTCTCATTTATGACACTTGGTTTCCAAAACGGGTGCATTTAATGTAAAACTCGAGGATGTATTGCAATTTTCTGAGGTTTAATTTAATTTCCATTGTGCATGAAGTGAAAACAGGTCGGGGAGCGTACGTGTCAGCACGTCTGAATATGATAAACCCACGGGGTAATAAACCCTCATGTGAATGAGGTTTACAGACTGTAATTTCAGACTGTTATGAAACTGGAAGAGATTAGGTTTGTTTCATCATGTCAGCCAGCGTGGCACTTTACCCGATCTCACAAAGGAACGTCGCACGGAACCCCCGTGTTTTGTTTCAACAAGGAACCCTGCTGCCTAGCAACATCGGTTCAGTGAGGGAAGCCCTGGTTATGTGATCGCCCAGGGGAGGCCCACAGCGTCTGATGTGACGTCAAAAGATAGTTATCCCCTTTGATTGGGCGCGGCGAGGCCTGTGATGAAACCCAAGGAATTCTTTCACCTGCTGTTACAAAAGATAAGCAGTTAATGAATCATTGAAAAAGGTTTGTTGTAACTGGACCGGAAGAAAACCATCCTTAAAACATGACATAAAAGTGTGTGAAAGTTTTAAATGGTGCAGAACCAGCACCATACTCTATAATTTACAGTGACGTGCAGAGATTTGGTGTGTGGCCTGAGGGACACAAAGAAAACTAGCCAAAATGAGCTTTAATTAGTGGCTTGCAACTAAAAGCTGTAAATTATGTGTTGCAGGTGGAGAAAGACATATTTGAGCTAGAGGTGACGGGTTTCATCGTATTTCATTGTCCGGAGCAATGTTTCAAAGAACTTGTGTCAGAAATCAGGAGCATTTGGTTTGGCCAGCTGCAGTATAAAGTGTGTTCACATGCACAACTGTCTGCAGATTTTGTTTTATAACCTTTAGCGACACAATTCAGATTTTGCCCAGTTTTGCTTGTTAATTGGTTAATCTGTCAGTTTATTCAATGAGCACATGTTGTAGCAAATGAAAACTATAAACAGTTAGCTCATTATTAAAAGCCAATAATGCAATAAACAAAATCGGTGTAAATTAAACGCTACAAAACACATTATGTGCGTGACTGTTGAGAATGTTTCAGAAATATTCTGTTCTCCTGTGCTGTCCAGTTTTTATTGATCATTTTTGAGAGTTACACTGTCAATGTTGTTTGTTTTAATCAAGATTTGCAATCTCGTAACCTGATTGCTGCTGCTAGAAACTTGTAAATATTTGGACCCTGTCCTCAGAGCATCCACTGTCTGTTCCAGGAATTTTCTAAGTATCACTTGACAGGTTGAAAAGCATTTCGCAAGCGAACAGTGACAGAGTTTAATGTTAGTGTGTGAAAAGGCACGTCAGGTCGATGTTCAGCCCAGTGTTTCCATATTTACCTGCCCACTGACATTCCAGTGTGTGTGTATGTTTTGAAAGTTTCTATAGTGACAAAGTCATTTGAAGCAGGTCTCAGACGTAGAGACACATGATGTGTGACGAGAAGGAAGCAGAAAGGCTGATACAGCAGGTATGCAACGGGTGAGTTTTTATGACATAAATGACTTGATAATAGTTCCGGTAATTACCGTCATCTCACGACATCAGTGTTTTCAGGAAAAACGTTCTGTAGTGAGGTGTAGCAGCATTTCATTAATTGTTTTAATATAAAGTAGTACACTATGTACACTAAATTTAACAGTGTGCTGTCACTCCTGTTAGTAGATGAAATGAGTACGTTTGCTAATCATACAAGCCATAAAACTTTATTCTGCATTCCTTTTTTTAAATATTGGTTTTAAGTGTTTATTTATATTTGTTAATTAACAGATACTTTAATCCAATGCAACTTACACTTAACATTTTGCTTTAAAATAAGCAACAATCTGCAAAGCTACATTAACAAGTAAGAACAGAACTGAAGGTAGGGAGAGGGATATAGTTTATATATAATAAAGGTTAGATAATAAACATTATCTATACTAAGACAATTCGTAACCTAAAATAATTCAGCCGTTGGGGAACGCTATAAAAACAATGTAATTGAATTGAAATAAATTTAATATGTAAAAAACTGAACAAGGTGTGTTTTATAGTCAATAAACTATATGCAGAATGATGTTTAATAGAATAAAAATGTGCTGATGAAATATCAATATAAATACTGAAACCATTACTGAAACCAACTGAACTGAAATTGAAAAAGCATTTGTACATGGTATTAATATAAAACACAACTGAAAGCACAAAATTTATCCTGTGAACAAAGAATTATGGGGCAGGTTTTCTTGTGTATTTGTGGGAAACTGTAGCTCATTGTATCACCAGCAGCGCTGACCGTCTCATCCGTCACAAAAGCATCCAGACTCATCAGAGTTTGTTATTTTGGTGTTTTTACACTAAGAATGTGTCTCCAACTGCATGTTTTTTTTTTACATTTGTTGCTAGTTATTCTTTCTGCAACAGCAACAAAACCTAAGCTATCATAAGTCAGGCTATCATTCTCTATCATTACTGTAATTTCTTCTTGCAGTTGCCAGTTGGCACAGCTGCAGGTACAGAGTCTCAGTGTTTTCCTTTCACAGATAATGTACGTACAGAATTCCTCCCAGGTAAGCAAGCAACTGTGCACCAACATGTTTTAGTGTGTGCGCGTGTGTTGTGGAAACCCTCATCGTTCTCCGATGGTTGTTATGTAATAAACCCAGTCACGCAGACAAACTTTGCTGATGTGAATGCATAGCAACCGGTAACATCTGAAATATATCTGGCATACAGTACCATCTCTTCTACTGTACATCTGTGATCTGTTGAACGTTACATCTGACCTATAAACCTGCACCGGGAGATACACTGAAGGCACAATAACCAGAGGCAGGTTTCAGCTAAACAAAGCTTTCTCACCAGTATACATAACCTGAGACAACAGGCTGATATCGGCCAGCAGACGATGAGAGACGAATGCTTCTCCTGCCACAATACCAGTAGCCTCAGGTCATGTTTACCTCTCCATGGATAGACCACTTCCGGTCCCGAGAGCCTATAGGATTGCACGACTCAGATTACAGTGTGGGTAAGATCAGCACAAACCTGTTTGTGTGCTATAATGTGTTTTTAGATAATGAGATTCTAAGCACACAAGGGTCTGTTATCTAACACGTGTCATTGCCTACTTAGTGAAGTTACTTGAGAAAATGATGCTGCCTTTTAAAGGGATAGTTCCAAATCATTTACTCACCCTCATGTCATCCTAAACCTGTATAACCTTTTTGCTTCTGAGGAACACCAAAAAGGTATTTTGAAGTATGTTAGTAAAAAACTACAGTGGCCTCCATTGACGTCTATTGTATGGACACAAAACCACTGAGACTTTTCTCAAAATATCTTCTTTTGTGTTCCACAGAAGAGAACAGTCATATGTAGCATGACATGAGGATGAGAAAATTATGGAAAAAATCCCTTTAACATACTCATTAATCCCAGAATGCATTTTGTCAAGCTTAGTGCAAAATAGCAGATGAAATTATAAATGTGCTTAGCAACATGCTAATGGAAAGCTTTATGAAAATATATTTGTGTGAGGACTGTTATTTGTATGACACAAAGTGAGTTTCTGTCTATGTAGAACGTTCTAAATCATTTACATTACATTTACATTTTACATTTAGGCATTTAAGCAAATGCTTTTACAAAGTGAGGAGGCAATAACATCAGCCCTACACAGTCACAATTTTACGAAGATTAAATTTCAATGCTTTATAGAGGCGATACCTGTTGAGAGAGAGGAGAAAGGTTCGTTTTTTTATTATTTTCATACTAGTATCAGTTACTCGTGGAACAGACAGGCTTTTAACAGTTTCTTGAATAAATTGAGGGATGCAGAAGGCCGAACAGAGTTTGGAAGATCATTCTTCAGTGAAGGATAGTGAAGATGAGTGTGTGTTTTTTGTAGAGGGTATTATAAATTATTATAAACATATCATTATGAATTAGGGTAAGGAGATTGTGTTGAATACTGATCTGTCATGTACTTGCTCAATTACTGAGTTTTGTTTTGCAGCTTTAATATCAGTTAGGTTGCTGCCTTAAAAGACAGCTACATTTGTAGTGAGCTCACTAGGTTTTGGAAGAGAGCCTCAGCGCTGGAAATTCTGTGCTCTGTGTCAGTGCGCTGGTGGAAATTCTGATCAGTCCAGCAGCTGCGATACACAGGGTCAGACCCCTTAATTCACTGCCACTGTCCGCGAAAATGTTTTTGGGTTTTACGTGCTGCTACTGAAAACAGTCTGGTTTCTTCTCCTCCTGTTTGGGAAAAGCAAGCAGCCTTGGAAGTCGTCCGGCATCTTCTTTCGGCAGATTTTCTATGGGCTCCTTATTTATTTATTTTCTCTTCGACTCTTTCACGAACCTCTGTGATATTTTAGCACATGTGCATGGCAACAGCAAAACACAAAAGCAGGGGACGAATTCCTGCCCGACCGCGTTTGTGAATTAGTGATCATGTAAAAAGCCGCTGTGGCTTCAAGATTGCAAACAGGCCCGTATGGAAACGCACAAGCTAACCAGTCCTCAAAATAGGCCTGGCTATTTCTGCAGAAAGAGCAGAGAGTGTGTGTTTGCCATCAGAGACGGTTCCAGTCTGAAGAGTCCGTTTGGAGAAGATCTGATGAGGTGTTCAGTAATTTTGGTGCTTCCATCACATCTGACACCCTGCTTTCAGGTTTTGTAGTGTTAGTTTTCACAGGCCACCAGAAACATTTGTGCTCTTCTATGTGCATAGAAAGTGTAATTTTCTTCTTAAACATAGATTTTTCAGTGGTTCTACCTTTGGTTGGAGAGTAAAAAACTTCCATTATACAATTTTTAGATCACCAAATCTTGTGCATTTCTTAAGGCTGCATTACAAGAGAACAAAAAGGTTCTCCTTTGGTGTCTATAAAAGCATTTCTGGAACCTTCATGATCACAAAACAGTTTCAGACTGATACAGCAAAAATGCAGGTTCAAAACTGTTTGGCAGAATTCAGCCAGTTCCATCAGCTATCATTATATTTCTGAAAGCCACTGGGAATGATCATTCATTGGCAGGTGAGAGTCTCATTTTCTCTGTTCACTCTGCTATCCGTCTCTCTATATTTTTCCATCTGTTTCCTTTACAATTTCCTCTCCGTCTTCTTACCACAGAACTGCAGGTTAACAGCCTGAGTAATTTGTGTGCTCCCACCATAACTGAAGTGCATCCTGGACCTCTCTCTCCAATACAGCCACGTACCACCAGCTAGAGTCAAAAATAACCCTGGGAGACAGATACTTTCCTGGGCTGGAGCTGTGGGCATCTGACCCCTCACTCCTGCCAGTCTGTAGTTATTATAACAGCCAAAGAATCTACTGTAGCAATCTATAGATAATTATGCTTGAAGTACAGTAATTATACTACAGATGGGCTGGGGTATTACAGAGGGGTTAGCCATGCTTCTCTGGTTGGAGAAAAATCAAGGGTAAAGCAAAAATAGCAAAATCAAACCCACATCAGGAGAATCTCCCTAAATAGACCCCACAAAAAACACGGTTTATAATGAACCCCCTCCGTCCTGGGGTCTGCCCACATGTCTATAAATGTGTCTTTTATGAGGGAAGGGTACTTCACGAATATGCTATATTGATGTTGGTTAGTATAAAGCCTACAGGCAGCAAAGTGTTTCAACAGTCAGTTTTTTGTGTAATCTTTTTGTTTATAATCCAAGTTAATGTTTCAGTCTAGACAGTGTTATAAATCCGTGCAATAATCCAGACAGATTCCAT
Source organism: Chromobotia macracanthus (assembly GCA_036877525.1). NCBI lineage: Eukaryota > Metazoa > Chordata > Actinopteri > Cypriniformes > Botiidae > Chromobotia > Chromobotia macracanthus. The sequence goes on from JAZGTH010000003.1 coordinate 3,855,343, forward strand.
ACATGCAGACAGATGCCACCAAAACCAGCTAAAGAGATGAGACATAATAATGAGTGAAATATCTGATCATCTGTCCGATCGTGATGGTTTAAGCCTGACTAAGGTTTGCACTCCTCCGCAGTTGTGTTGTGTCTTTATGGACTTCTTGAGTGCAATTCGTAACATTTTATCTAGATCTGATAAGACAGGATATTGCTCATGTACTACCAGGATACCAGAACCTGAAATCCTCTTACATGCTTCTAAATGAGATCTCTTTAATATCTCAACAGCTTCTCTTCTAGAGAAATGAGTCTTAATTAAGTCTCCTGCATCTCAAATGAGTCTCCTGAGAAAAGGCCACAGGAATCTCATGTGTGTCAGAATTTTAGACAAGACCTCAACAATGTCTCAAACTGCAATACAGAGTAATTCTGCAAACAAAAATCTGGGTTTGCAACATAAACTCTTCAGCTTTACAATTGCTACTGGTTTGTGTGTTTTTATTTCTCCTAAACATCTGAGATGAAATCGATACTTCAGAATGAAACATGATGAGATCTCCATTAGGTCTCCTGAGCCATGAAAGAGCTACCCAATAAACACCCTCAAGTGAAACTTGGGGCAGGTCACAGAATAGCTCATGAAGGTAACCAGGGTCATTGAAAGGGGCAGATAGAGTTGTGAGGGTAATAGATGAGGCTGTATAGAGAGATTATGTTACAGGGGAGAGAACAACTGAAAGGGCTGGTTGGGGCAGTTCTAATGTGTGATGTGGGGTAATAGTGTAAAAGGTAACAGGGTCTGGGAGACACCTATAGACAACATACGTTCATCTTCACGTAAACCTTTTGTTTTCTTAACCGTTGTCCTCAGCTCACCTCATTCCAAGCATGACATGCCAGAAATGCACACATAGTTCTGTCTCTGACATCTAATTGGATGGAGTGTGTTTGTAAGGCAGCAGGCATACATGTAAATAATAATAACCAATGGATTATTTACCATAAATAGGGGCAGTTATGGCCTACTTGTTAGTGAGTCGGGTTTGTAATCAGAAGGTTGCTGGTTTCATTCCAGCACTGACAGGTAGCAACTGAAGTGCCCATGAGAAAGGCACCTAACTCCCGATTACTCCCCGGACTCAGCAGTGTGCTCCCCACTCCCCCGGGTGTGTGTGTGTTCACGACTTGCAAAGTGTGTTCACTCCTCACCAGTAATGGGTAAATGCAGAGGTCACATTTCGGGTATGGGTGACCATATCTGACAAATGTCACATTCACTTCACTTTAAACAATCAAAAATATCAGCATCGTCACTCAAAAACGTGTTGCAGCGGTTTTAAATGGTAAACTTCACTTTACTGCCATAACCAAACACTTGACACGTTTTACAGGATTAAGTTAGATTATTTCAATTCAGCAGCTCCATTCAACAGAAACAAAAGTACATTTACAGAAATAGGTCTCTGTTATGATGCTAGAATGGAGTTCTTTAAAGTACCTTGGAATGCTTTGTACTGTAAATATCATAGTATGTGATGATGGTACAGTATCAATGCAATAACATGGTGGAATGTATATCATGTACCATGTTGCCGTGCCACAGTAACTTTCTGGAACGCTTTTAATAGTGTGTGTTTGTGTGTGTGTGTGTGTGTGTGTATGGTGATCATCCCCTCAGGCTAAATGTGTGTGTGTGATCCAGGTATTCACTACGTTATGGGGACCAAATGTCCCCTCAAGTATAGTAATACCAGTAAATCTTGATCTTGTCAGGACATTTTTAAGTCCCTATGAAGAAACAAGCTTGTAAATTACACAGAATGATCTAAAATAGCAGAAAGTGTTTTTTGTGTTGTGTGTTTTAAAAACAATAACGTCTATGGAATGTCCCCATTAAACAGGAAAACCCAACGTTTGTGTATGTGTTTGTATGTGTGTGTGTGGTGATCACCCCTCAGGCTGTCTGAACTGCTTTGATCCTGTAGATGTGATGTTATCTGGATTCTCAGATGATTCAGATCAGTATCTGTGATGAAGTTCTTTCAGACTCTGAAGACCCCTGGAGCTGCTGCTGCTGCTGCCGTCTGTGAGATGTCAAAGACCAGAGAGCTCCCTCTCCATCCGCATATCTGAGGAACACAATAAAACACTTTCAGTAACAATACGTGTGTGTTTTTATTTATACTAACAATTTTATTATGCATTTAACTATTTCAATTAAACCTGGCAGCTCATGTGTGTGATTTAAAAATATAACAGCAATTAAATGCTTAGAAACATGTAAATAATACAACTTTTTTTTTTTTACTGTTAAACTTTTTGAGTTTCTCAAAGTTTTAAGATAAACATGCAGGGAAAGCACACAGAATTTGAACTGAATTGAACTAAATTCAACTGAAAGAAAATATAGGGATATTATAATATAGAGCAAATATAGCAAATTATAATATATGTATAAAATATGTATATTTTGTATTTTGCACTGTGATTGTTATTGATTTGACTGCTTTATTTTGCTCTCTTCGTTGTAAATGTGTACAAGCATTTGTCATGGCAATAAAGCGCCTTAAAACTGAAACTGAGTGGGAGAGTAAGAGAGAGAGAGAGAGAGCGAGCGAGAGAGCGAGAGAGAGAGAGAGAGAGAAGAGAGAGAGAGAGCGAGCGAGGAGAGAGAGAGAGAGAGAGAGAGAGAGAGAGAGAGACAGAGATTTCCCAGATGTGAGGCTTCCACAGCCAAACCGCATTCTGACCACTAACCTTCATGGTCAGACTGTTGAGCTCATGAGCCTCCATTAGATTTATTTACCTGTATATTCAACTGTAGAAATATCAGGCACTTTGGAAATGAACAGAATGAAGATGACAGGAACTCATATTATTACAGTCTGACCCTCAAATAGCCCATTATTCATTCTGTTAAAGAGGTAGATACACTATTTTAAGCAGGTGTAAACGACAAATCAAACACTGCATAATTTCTGTTTGCTTACTTTCTTGTGAGGTCGTTTCTTCAACTATATGCACTTTCATGTGCCAGAGTTTCACTATAAAAACAGAACACATAATTTCCAATCACACAAAAATATTATTATATAATTTTGCTCAGGATGTATAAAATGTTTGCTATGAAATTAGCCATAGCAATACAGAGGACCATTATACATATTATTTGAACAAAAAGTGTTCAAGAAACATCCCTAAATTAAAATTAGTATCTGTGCTGTAGCGCCCTGGGAATCGAACCCTGACCTCTGTGGCTCATCTCTGTGTGAAACTCTGAGCTCCTTGTCTTTGTTAAATGAACTTCGCTAAGCTCAGTTGAATTCGGATGCTCAAAAATGTCTCATTTTCGAGCACGACAGAAACATCTTCCAGCGTTTTATAAGACGGAAAAATAATAACAACTGCAACATTCCGGCAAGGCTGTAATTTTCTTCCGGCTGTGTTATGGTCTGGGTCAGAGAACACATCCTAACCTCTCATCAGGGTCGGTTGTAGACCCACATCGACCCCGCGCGGTCCACCACATCACAGCGCACGGTCAGCACCAGTGGAAAGGCCTGAGATCTTCGCACAAATGCAGCCAATCAGCAGACAGAACCCTGCGTACTTTACGTTTGCCCCCTAACCACCATTTTGTCTAAATAAAGCACGTATTCCTTTTAAATTACAGTATACAGACCCACCCCTCCCTACAATTAACATGATTTAGACGTTGATAGATGTTCTAAAACAATAGTGAGTGGAAGCCACTGAAGGGGTTTGTGGAGAAACAGTCTCACATGTCAAAAGCACAAATTCTAGGTTAACTGTAGCTTTAGTCACTTGTTTTCAAGAATGCTCTGTAAACCAGCAGAAAGATGCCACTCTGTGAATATACAGTAGTCATGTTTTACAGGCCCACAAAACAGTGTCTTGATTACTTGTTTAATCGTTGTTAGTTATACTAACGTCTTTTTTGTTAAATCTATACATCTTGGTTTAGTTTGTACCATGATTGTCTGTATTAATATAAATTTATTCTCTGGAATCTGATGTACTGTATAATGTGCAGTCAGTCAGTCGGCTGTGAAACAAACCCCTTCAGGGCACAAGACTTATTTACTTACGCATAGTTGTTATTTTTTCATTTATACTATTTTGTTACATATATTCACTTTAATTTAATTGTAGCTGCTGAGTTTTGTGATGCTCACTATACAAATTACAGAACTTATAACTATATCCCACTATAAATAACATAAACCAGACAAATGACATCACTAGAGACTTCATTTTAGGACTGAAGGTTGTAATTGACATCATTTCCCAGAGGAAAATCTTATTTCTCAGAGGTGGCTCGTTCATAGCTCGCAGGTATTGGATAAGTGTCATTTAAAAGTATGGAGCTGTTAAAATGAATGTGAATAAGGATCATGAACTGGTCTGAGTCTTCAGAAAACATCTCTATTGCTTCATCTCATTACTGCAAAGGAAAAAATTGAAATAATCAAAAGAGGTTTGTGATTTATTTTCTCCTGTGGGTTGTGAGTGTCAGACGCAATTCAAACCTGTCTGTTGAGATCGCAAGAAACAACAAAAATTCATGCAAGAACTGATGCAAAACGTGACGCTCACACAAGACTTTTTTAAGAAGCAGGAATATGTAAAGAACAACAAAGAATGCCGTTTCCCTTGTTTTAATCTAAAGACAATAAACGCACAACAGTAGTTGTGTTGACAGCACTTATAAAGGTTGTACACTTGATTAACATGCGATATGCATACCTGACAACACTGAAAGCAGCGCATGCCAGAGACCGGCCGGCCGAGCTGTCTGATCGTGGGAACGTTTGTTCACAAGAATAGAAAATTTGATGAAAATCTCCTCAGCAATGTGAGGATGACAGCAGTGATTCACCTGTTCTCACAACACACTCACAATAACACACACTTATCATCCACAGACATCACTATGGAAAATCATGTGCAAATATTTTTAGCGGATATTTGTTTTGAGATATTAACACAGGTTGCTATGCTGATGTTACGTAACTTTGGTTAAGTGTGAGGATTTCTTAGATTAGGCTGCAGGTTTGTGTATAAACAGAAATGAAATATGGTCTTTCCTAAACTGTAGTTTGCATTAAAAATGCTAGACATGACAAATACATGAAATAAAACAGAAATTTAAAATGGCTACAAAAACTATTTGGAAGTTTATTCAGAGAAAAGTTCTCAAATTATTAGTGTGCAGATTTCCCTTGTTTTAATATTTTGTATATAATATAAGAACATTCAGACATTGTTAATTAATTACAATACTCACACCTACCCTGTATATATATGTATATATACGTGTGTGTGTATATATATGTGTGTGTTTATGTGAGGCACGTTTATAGTGTTTGTATGTTCACAGCTTGTCCTCTGGTCTGATGTGAAACACATTTGTGACGCATTTTGTGGACTGTTCACTCATTAAATCCACAGCAGCTCTGTGTGTGTGTCCATCAGACCTGCTGTGTTATAACAGTGAGGAGTTTTAAAGGCTGTAGGGTCCGATCTGATACTGCTGTTCTTCTGCTCTGCGGTCACATCCAGCTGTAACTGTGCAACAAGTAAAGCTTGTTTTTCAAAGGAGTTAATTACATGTTTACTTATTTCAGACAGTCTACTTTATTCTCCATAAATGCTCTGCTCTCTTGCCCTGAACACACAATAAAACGTGCTGTGCATGAACATGGCCTTTAACTTTCAGCTGCGGTTTGCATTGCTTTGCATTTTGTGACGCAGTCTTGGTCAGATTGCATTTGCGCTCCACACTTGATTAGGTGATATTCAGCATGCAGAATGAGAATATCCTCACAGCAACTTCTCTGCTACTCATTTACCCAGAATACAGTCTTTGTGCACAGTGACAGCATGATATTCATGCTGTTTTGTTTTGACAGAGTGTGTCAATTAACATAATGTGTTGTTATTTGTCAATGCAATTTGCATTAAACATTCACTATTACATGCCCATGGTACCATATGGCCCTAAAAACATTGTTATACCATAATAATCCAAAGCAGCATGTCCCTAACAAAAAGGTTCAGTGGTGGTACAGTATGGCACAGAGTACGTGAAAAGTCAAGTCAAGAGTCAAAATTTTTTGCAGCTGCAGTACATATTGGAATGAAACAACGTTCCTCCATGGTGCCACATAAGACATAGACTACACAGACAACAAGGGACTAAGTACAATCACATGGTGACACATAAGTGCGTGTGTGCAAACTTGTGCAAACATCACACAGAACAAAGTACATGTGTTATAAAAAAAACATGGTAGTGTCACGGTACCCTGTCCAAAAATCTATGGTACTTTAGAACCACTGTAGTACTGTCGTTTTTTCACATTTACCCTGGTATTCTTTTAAGTATTTTAGAGTACCATGGAAAAATTATGGTAAATGTGGTATATATCAAAGTGTCATGATATTATACGATCACTCTACCATAGTGTGACCACAGTACTTTATTGTTCATCACATAGAATGAATGTTGCTACTATATTTCAGGTGTTTGTATCTTTGTCTCAAACAATTAGTAATGGTATGTTGTGTAATTGCAGCACAGTGAATAGACTTTTATTCATCTGTCTCAGGTTGACTCAGGCCAGCTTGTAAGAACAGAATATATTACAGATCAGAGTGTGTGTGCAGAATTACCTGCTTCATACCTGCGGTCCACTCTCACATGACATCACAGACATGTGACCAGCAGGCCATGTGCTAGCTGCTTTATTGTGCCTTTGTTAAACTTCACACACACGTGTCTGAAACAATGGTGGAATTCAACTGCATTAGTGTGTATCTGCATGTCCGTGTGTTTACATGCACTCAGCACACGTGAGTCGCTGAGTAAGCCGCAAGTTGCAAGTCGCAGCCTGATTTGCGCGCTTGCAGCGATGGCTTGTGTCTCGCCATTGTTAAGCTCCTGTTGCCAACAACTGATCTGTTTCATCATAACAGAAACCAGAGTGTCTGAGAAATGGATTTGTTGCCATTTTCTGGACGTAGCGTACACACATTCACACACGTTTATGTGCATGTACGAGCACTGACAGATGATCACCATGATGTTGATAGATCATTTATTTGGCTTTCTCAGACACATTTCTATGAACAATGTCATGTCAGACATGTTTCTCTAGGGAACTATTTCTGCAGTTGTAAAAGCCTGTCTCTGTTTTGTCAATCGTCTTTTAAAATGCACATTGTCACATCTGTAAATTTATAGCATAGTCTTATCCGCAGTCTATAAGCTCTGTAAACACACCAACCTAGAGCTGGATTATCTCATGTTCACACACAGTAAGTCAAAAACATACTGTAGTCTGCATTATAGTCAGCACTGTATGTAATGCAGAGTCGAGGACACATTGTGAGAGCATGGTCTTATTTGTACACACATAATGTGTTTCCTGACTGTACGAAATCTAGTATTTAAAACTGTGATACAATAATGATTGATTCAACTAAAAAAAGCTTAAGAATAAACTGTTTGAGAAACAACCAGTTAAACGTTTGTTGAAGTTAAAGGCAGGGTAGGTGTCTTTTTTCCAGAAACATTTTTTGTTGTGCTGGTCTCTTCATATCATGACTGCAATCAAGTAAGGTATATATATACATAAATATATATCTATCTATGATATATATATATATATATAAATATATATATATATATATATATATATATATATATATATATATATATATATATATATATATATATATATACCTTCTTGGAAGGTCAGAAGATTTTTCTTCTGACCGAAAAGTTCTCAGTTTAAGATATCTGCATCTTATTCTATTAAGAAACCCATATGAACATGATATTAATTTTGATTTGTAACATTTATGATTCCTAACAAAAGTCACATTTAACCGATTAAAAACATTTGGTGTAAACATAACTGAAATAGTTAAAAAAGCTTGGTAAAGTTATATGTCACTCTAAGTACATTTTAATTATTTAGGACCTTAAACTAAAATAATATTTGAAGAAATTCAACGGCTCCTGAAATATGTGAAAAATGTGACATTCAATTCCTATAAAAACTAGCTGTGTGTGTGTGTGTTTGGGGACATTAACAGAGTTATTTTCTTGAAGTGGTGTGTGTTTTGTATAAATGGGGAATGTGCGTGTTCTGAACAGAATGCACTCATTCAGAGCTCGGCATGTGCTCAATAGCTGCATTTGTCCCCTGTACAGTAAACACCAACTGTGGAATCTCTCTGATGTGGTCACTTAGTAGTAGAACCCAGTTGTTCATGACTATGTTTTGCTCTGAAAACCGAACAGACCCAAATGACTGTTCAACAGGACTTCAGTGTTGTGGGTTGATGAGACAGAGAAGGTTTTTGTGGCGGTCAAAGATCGCGAGGAAACAGTCAGGCAGGCATCTGCATCAACCATCTTACACTCAATATTAGTCAAATACAGTGTCAGTCAGACACTTGTGCCGCTCCTAAAATGTACGACAAAATATAAAAGCAAGCGGTTTATAACAGGCGTGCCTGAAACTATACAATCAAAACATAGAAGTCCTAAATGTAGTTCTTCCCTTTATAAAAAAGTCTTGGTCCTACCTATCTTATGAAGTTCCTTATAATACAGCTTAAATGTCATGGTAAAAGAATATGCTAATCAAACAGTAACATGGTTTCTATGAAGGGTATACCATTGTATTACCAGTCACACAAAGCTGTGTGTGTGTGTGTGTGTGTGTGTGTGTGTCTGTGTGAAGCCATTGAGGTTAGATCTTATCTATAGACTCTCTTAAGCTACTGTAGTGCTTAAGTGTAATTATAAGGTTGAATCAAACACACACACCGAAGTCTTCACACCTTTGAAGTTGATCACAAGCTTTAACAAGCTTTAATGGGTGCTGATGTCCATCACACACTGACCAGAGCAGTGTGAGAACTTCACCTCTGTGATCATTGTGATTAAAAAGGATGAAAGACCGAAACAATTACATCTAGTGTTATAATTCACAAACAAACATTAAACAAGCACAGACAGACAGATGTTTATATCTTATAGACATACTTGTCTCAATGTGTATGCAAAATTCTTTAAAAGCACATTAGATGTTTTAGATAATATTATTTTCTTATTGTTAGTGTGTAATTAGGTAGGTGCATAAGTAATATTCATTTTCATTAAGATATAAAAATTGTTGAGCCAAAAGGAGAAACAAGGAGTGCTGGAGCATTTTCAAATAATCCCTCAAGGATTTCATCATTGCAGAACCAAAAAAGAACTTACGTTTACATTTATTTATTTATTTAGCAGAAGCTTTTATCCAAAGTGGCTTACAAATGAGAGAGAGCATTTAACATTTTGCCACAAGAGCCAACAAGCCTAGTCTACAAAGCCACATTTACAAGTATGAATAGTTCTGATGCTATAGACAGGAAGAACAGAAGAAGAAGAAAGTTTTCTTTTTAAGACAGCTTAAATCCATAGAAGAATCGGAGCAAGTTCTCCAAGCTGCTTAGAGCAACTTCCTGTTTTGAAGGCAAAGAGGCACCAAATACTGGTTTTATTTTTGTTGCATGAAGTTGATTGATGAATTATAACTGTTTGAAAACATCTACACAGCATTATTTCATAAGTGCATATAAAACCTCACGTGTTTTCTCTAGAGAGATCTCAACAGGGTCTCAAACTATGTTAATGATTTCCAATAAGTCTCCTAAACTATGAAGCTATACACATTTCCTTTGGGCACAAACGATCTTTTGCGCTCACGTGCAAACAGAATGCCAATCACTGGAGTTATTCAGCTGGTTATGCAACACATTGGTAATTAGCAAGAGTTTTGTCCCAACACGCCTGGCCAGATGAAACCAAATGCTTGTTTGGTTTCACCAATGCACAAACCAAATATAGTGATTATATGAATCTTCTCTAATTGCCAAGAAATCAGTCACACTGGTCTAAAGGTATGTCCTTTATAACATCTCCAGGGCTTCTTCAAACACCTTATGATAGACCACTGACAGCATCTAAATACAGCCTTTCATTTCTGTTCTATTTTTGCCTTTAAATTGGTAAATTATCTGTGTACGCAAGGTTTACTTCTGTTACACCTAAAGTATTAAACATACACTTATATAAACTAAAATGTGGGCCAATTTAGTCCCAAATAGTATTTAACTAGTACTCGTACAAATGTACTAGTACTTACTAGATGCTTAAAAATAAACTTGAAATTTGAGGGACAGTTTTCTTGTGTAAGAGACATGTCATCCATGTGATGTTGTGATGTGTTGTTTTGTATACATGTGCTTCACAGAAACACTGCGTCCTGATAATATAGCTCTTTATATCTAGTTCATCCCTGTATTGTGTGTCATAAACAGAAGGTATAATAGCATGTGCTTATGAGGAGGTCACTGATCTTCATGTGTGTGTGGAGAAATCAAACACCTTCTGACGTCAGACGTTCTTTTGTGAGCATTTAGATTTGATTTCTATGGGACAAATCTGTGTTCTCTGCCAACAAACTGATGCATCCCTTGAGTCTGAGGAAACATCCATCTCTCTCCCTCTCTTTCTCTCTCTCTCCCTCTCTCTGGAAACAGAGCGTTCTGTCCTCATTCCCATGTAATTTAATGACCGGCATCAAATGTTGCACTACTTGTTTCTTTCTATTCTGCATAATTATAATCCGTGTCTCTTATAAGCAGAAAGATCCGACCTCAAATGCACACATGCACGGTTACTTATCTAAATGGGGACATTCCCACCCTAACCCACACTCCAACACTAACAGAAAACGTTCTGCATTTTTACAATAAAAAACTATATTTCATAGCATTTTTACAAATGAGGACATCCCCAAAATGAGGTTTTGCTGACTTTGGGGTACAATTTGTACCCAATATACTGGGGACAAACACCACTCACATTTTTTTCCTAAAATGTTTTATTGGTTTAATGTACTTTTTTTTATTTCTGTTCTGTCTTTTTTATTTATTTTTCCTAATTCCAGATATAAGTGCCTTTTTGGCCAATTATATCATTTTTTTCTGAATCCTAAAATCTTTTTGTTACATGACTCTGAGCAAATTGAACTTAATGAGTTTATACAGACCTAAAAGTCTTTAATCCTGAAAAGTGCAGTTGACTTAAGTTGAATAGACGGGCTTTAACGTGCTTCTAAATCCTCCATGGCCGAACCCTTCCAAAACAACACCAGACTTCAATGCCCAAACACACAAACAGCAGCCTGACACACAGAAGTGTGTAACCCACCTCATAGAAATTGGACACTATAAGTATATATTTGTTATTGTTAAACCCTCAAAACATATCCTGACACAGAGCCCATGAGAAACATAAAGAAAGAGGATAGGAAAATATCTTTGGAAATATATGTCAAGATCTGACAAAATGGGCTTAGAGGAGACAGGTATAGACAGAAGAGAAAGGGATTGAATGAGAGAGAGTGCATTGTGTTGTGATGTTGTTGTTAGGTTCAGCACAATACCTCAGTGGGGAAGAACTCATTAGGTCTGTGTGTGTGAAGTCTGACCCTATTCAAGTCCAGTGGCTATTGTCCTGGTTAAGGGCCCAGCAGGGAGACATGTGCCGGGCTCCGAGAGGACCTCGATGGCCCAGGACAGACGGCTGAGCCTGTGGGGCATCACCTGAGGGCAGTGTGTTACCTGGTGAGAGGTAAAGACAGAGAGAGTGAATGAATGGAGAAACATCTCTCAAACTGTGTATTACTGTATTCAGAACAAAACCTAAATCTTAAAGGAACATTCTGGATTAAATTCAATTTATAGCTGCAATCTGTAATTTACACCTCTCTACCACCATTTCTGTTTAAAACATAAAATTGCAGGTTACTTTACATACTTTTCATTATGCATGTTACAGTTAAATGAAGCCAAACTGATATTTTGCTGGAAATTGGACCCAACAGCTCAGATTATAATTCAGTATTATAAGATTACTATTGGGAATCGGGGTACGGTATGGAGACTGCTTTGAAAACTGATCTGTTATGTACTTGCTCAACAGCTGTTATTTTTATTTAACCCAATAAAGTTATGGATCGCAGGTTTATGTTTTTGCTTTCTATATAAAGTATCTGTTGATTATCACAAAAAATAATAAAAGGTTTCAGTCTGTGGACTGAAAATGCAACCATGACATGTGACAATCAGAGAGATTTTTCTTCTGTTTTGTGAGGCTGTCCTTAAACACTAAGTAGATTGAATAAAATAGATTGAACAAAAACAATAGATTGAACAAAAATCTGCAATGTTGCTTTAATAATCATCTGTTCATCCAGGTCGAGGTGAAATGGCCTGCGCCCAGGTTGGACATTGGTCGGTTGCAGTACGTGAGCGAAATCACCTACGCAAGATTACGAGTGACTACGAGTGATTCATTACTACTATCAGACTGTTAACTTGTCAGGGTGGACAAAACTTTGGCCTGCTGTTACAGATGAGAAACTATTGCCTCTCACCTGAGAACATGTTTACCTGAGATCTGGTGCTGACACAAAAACAAAAGAGAGTAGAGGATTAGTACATTTGCACCTACAGAGAAGAAAAAACAAATGACAAACTTGGCATCATGGAGCAAAATGTTTACTACAGTAAAGAGCAGAAGCTGTTCCACAGTGTAGGCAGGAAGAGCTACTGATCAAACTGTGTGTGTGTGTGTGGTCCTGGTATTCACTACATAATGAGGACCAAATGTCCCTACAAGTATAGGAACACCAGCACATTCTGACTTTGTGGGGGCATATTTTGGGTCTCCATGAGGAAACAAGCTTATAAATCATACATACATAAAACAAATAGCAGTAAGGTTTCTGTGATGGTTAGGTTTGTGGTAGGATTAGTGTGGGGGGATACAATATACAGTTTGTACAGTACTAAAACCACATTTACATCTATGGATTGTCCCCAGAAAATATGAAACCCACATGCATGAGTGTGTGTGTGTGTGCATTATCTTTGCGCTTTCACAACACCTTTGACCAAAGGAAATATCCAGTCATCTAACTTGACATGTTCTCCAAACCTTAACACACACACACACTTTCAACCATGGTAGCCAAAGCTGATGACCGTAACACCAGAGCCACTACAGTTATTAGTGATGTTTGCTAAGTAAACCATCAGTTACTATTGCTCATACTTAAGAATGGGTATCTGAACAGTCAATATTACTTTTTGGCCTGTGACTCAACAGAGTAGTGACATCAGACACCCCTTAACTACACTGAATGAAAAGCCTAGTTACGGTTTCATAGTGGTGTGGTATTTTAGCTGAAATCTCTCTGGAATTGTAATGCTATATATTTATATAGTCATGCACAATCATGTACGTCAGAGAACAATCTCAAAGACCTTTCAAATCTTCGAAAAAATGCCAAGATCTCGCTCATGTCAGCTTCACAACACGTCAGTGCAGACAGGTGCCTCTCTTTAAGATGCTTCTGCTACAAACAACTTTGAAATGACAGCTACATTTTTACTCTACACAGCTAAATTTACCTGTCAGGCAAATCTCATCATTCCTTTCTGAATCGCAAGAGGTAAATAATGGCAAAGGAATGCGCTCTAAACAATTACTGTGGTAAAATGCTTCTCATCTCACTGTCACAAACACTAAAGTATTTCGACACTCAGTTATCAGTTCCTGTGTAAACACGTGCAAAGGGGTCTGTAACAATGTCATGAGATACAGGCTTCCAATTAAATGTTTGAACATAATTCAAATTCAATCAAAGTTATAAATCAAATGTCATGTAAATACCTTTAAAGAACCACAATGAGTTATGAAAACAATCTTTTAATAATATTTCCTTATATAAACACTTGACTGATTTGGATGTGTGACAAACCTTTTCTGAGCAAAGATGATGGATTATGGCAGGTTATCAAAAAGCAAAGCCGTGATTGTGAAAATGCTTTGGAAAAAATCATGTACGCGTTTCTGCATAAAGACTTTCCTGAAATCTCATGTCAAGCATGTGAAAACATGGCAGGTGGTTTTGACAGGTTCAGTGATGGGTGAAAAGCATGAGTTTTGCAATGTTATTTAGACACACAAACACACACACCCAGATTTATGAATATATATATGGTGTGTGTGTGTGACTGCACATGTGAGAGCCATTGCAAAAACTCATACAAGAAATTCCTCTCTCTTTATCTACATGAATACGGACCAGAACCAGTTTTATCTTACCATAATCTTATTAAAATATCGAAATCAAAATATTGTGGAGATATTTGCAGGGGCCATGTCAGTACATGCAACTCACATGTTAAATGAATCTCATTAGATAACAAGTGTCCTTACAAACAAATGATGCTGGCGCTTCACACACATTCACGTTTCTGCATGCTTGTGAAAATTTTGGAAATATTTTCAAAGCATTTCCATCATTCTTGAGAGAGTTCTCTCAGGGGCCCATTTGCTCATTTCCTCCAAAAATGTCTGAGATCATACTGAGATCTCTGTTTGGCATGGCGTGAGACACAAGTGAGATTACTAGAGCCTTTTCTCTGAACAGCAGGATACTTCCGCAAAAGTCTCCATGGAATTTTACACTTAATTGTTCATCTCATGTGTAATTCTGAATGTAACCAGCTATCAAAAACATGCAAGTAACGTTAGTACAAAGTTTGTTTTACATTATATATCATATGTATCAAAAGCGTTATTCTTAAGTCGCTAGTGGAACATTTTAAAATGTCAGAATTAAAAAATGGTTGAATAATGTTCTTTTAAACAAGCAATAACATTACAACAATGTCTATAAAACTGGATGTTTTGAACGCTACTAGAACGTTTTTGTAACTTAAGGGAAACATTAGCGAAATGTTCTTACGGCCTAAAATTGTTAGCTGCGTAGACAATAAAATCTGTATCACTGTTTCTGTATCACATTACTGATTAAGTGTTTTACAAATTACTGTGATTTTTACATTAAGTAAAGCAGGACTGCTGACTCACAATGTCAATCACCCAGCACTTATTTTAATGGCTGCCACTCTCTGGATAATGTGTGCAGCTATTTATGCTGTCAGATATAGTAATCTTTAAAGCCTTTAATTTAATATCTGTTTTTTCTGTTTGGAGCCCAATCTAGCACGTTATCTTTGTAATACTCAATCATTCAGTGCAGACAGCACACAGCTAACCAGAGCCACACAATCATGTGTGTGGGTGTTTGTAAATACTTTCACACAAATGTTTCACAGTGATAACAGGCAGCTGTATCTTATCAAGCAGTGTTTAATGGCACATGAATTAGTGCAGAATTCAGCTGGCACTGAAAGCCTATTGGGCCAGAGAACAGACTGATGTACAAACAGGCTGAATGAACCTCACCCTGTGCGGTGACTCACTTGCGCATAGGTTCAGTGGGATTGACTCTAGACGCTGTGTCTAGAGACTTCTGATTAAGTTTTCCTCTATTTTTCTAAACAAAATATATGCATATGCATTTGACATGCAATATCAATGCCAAAATTGCACGCATTACACACACGTTAAAGATGCAGGTGGTTTATGTTGTCAATCCAATATTAATATGATACAATTACAAACATGTAAAGGAAATCACATGATATTTCAAAATAAACGTTCTCTTTGTCAATAATGGGATGAATTAAGATAAAGGACTTTTGCTTCTTAGATAACTGTGGCGATCTCACACGT
The DNA here is from genome assembly GCA_036877525.1 of Chromobotia macracanthus. NCBI lineage: Eukaryota > Metazoa > Chordata > Actinopteri > Cypriniformes > Botiidae > Chromobotia > Chromobotia macracanthus. The sequence goes on from JAZGTH010000003.1 coordinate 3,871,066, forward strand.
GTCTCCTCTAGAGTTACAGAAGAGATCTCAACAACATTTCTCAGATTTGCTCCAGCTCCAAAAAAATGTCCAATTTTACATCACAACCTGAATGCAAAGATTTTGATCAAATTCTTCCAAGAGGAAATAAAACTGACCGAACGTGAATCTTGTAGCACGATAAACTTAATAACAAAAACAATAAAATTAAACAATAAAACAACAATAAAACTAATTTCTTCATCTCATAAACACTCAGTGATAAGATTCAGCAGTCAGGACGACAACATACATGTTTAATCGTCTGAGTCCGTACGAGCCAATAAAACACACACACACACACACACACTGGGTCAACTAAGGACAACCACACCTAAAACACACAACCACACACAACTGAACACAAGACAGCTTGTGTTTGTGGTGCCACACGTCAGCTCTAAAATCTAGTGAGGTGCCCTACTGTCTATAGTCTACAAAGGCAACTACCTCCCAAGATAGGATCCCAACTTAATTGACCCCTAAATAAATGATATGCAACACTCTACAAAGAGAGAAACTCTGCAGCCCACACATACAGAGCTCCACCTGTGAAGTGCACACAAAAATGTATGATTTGTTTGACAATAACATGTTGCTAAGATAAAGATACAATACTGTAATTGTAGCATATATGACATATATTATAGAATAAAGCATCACTCCAGTGTGTAACTTTTCCTGAGAATTTTGTAATAGCCAAGGAAATGTGCAATTGCCGGGCATCCCCGGCTAACAGGAAACATTTTCAGAACGTTGACTAACATTCTCCAATGTTCTCAAAGTTAACATATATGTCTTTCATTAACACTGGAACAACTTTTATTAATGTTATATAGCAAATATATGTGTGTATATAAATAAACATATTTTTTAAAAGTCTAAAATGTGTAAAAAACTGGAAATTCTGAACGCTCTTGGAACATTCAGAATAACATTTTTAACTTTTTTTTTAATTTATTGGAAGCATAAGGAATACATTCGCACAACCTAAAATTGTTAGCTGGGTAAGGGGAAGCGGCTTTTTATAGTTAAGCAGCAAATCACGTTTTTTTGAAAAATAGTAAAATCTAGTTTATTTTCATTTTGAATTGCTTTATTTTTATTGCACTGTTTATAGTTGTAACTAAATCTCAAAGCAGTAGTAGCTTTATTTAAGCTTTGCTTAACCAAGTAAAAAACACTCCCATTCGTTGTGTTTGTCACATGGCTGTACCGTAAGGTGATTCATACTATAAATACAACACAAAAGACGAGTTCATCTCATTCTCTCTCGTTCTCATCTCAAACACCCATGACTCACACATCTCTTCACAATACAGGGCCCAGGAATAGAAATATCCGTTCCTCACCTTTGTTCAGGAATGTTCCTTATGCTCTCTGCACAAAAGCAGATTGTGGAGAGTAAGCCAGGCCTGCTGGACTAGTGTTACCACTCTCACTGAGATCCCTCAGGGTAAAGTCACACAATAGATCGAATTAACTGCAGGAATCTTCTGCTTTTTACATTCAGATTTACATTTCTTGGTAAACTTTCAAACAAAAGCGACTTCATTCAGCACAAGGACTTGCATTCAGATGAAACCTTCAGATGTTAAATCTGCATCATCGACATGTTTTTAAAACAAAAATCTGCCTTCTGTCAGTGTTTGGGGACCATATAGCATGTTACGTTTAGCCTAATATATTTATTGTTACTTGTTATGGCATTCTGTAGAAGTGTTTGTTGCAACCATATGCAACGGCTGTATCTCCATCCTTTTCAACAATGAATTTAAAGTAATGCGTCTGCATCTCACAGTTGCAGCTGTGACATACAAGACTTCTGTAGCCAGAGTACTGGTCATACACAGCTTTAACAAACATTACTATAAACAAAAGCAAAAGATCGAATACCAGAGATTAGTTATCCTCATGTCAGACATAAAAGCCAGATCATAAAGATTTGTATCAATGGTTGAATGTTATGGGGTGGTTATTCTATAGCCTGGGTCCAGTTACTGGAAATGCTGAAAATTACGTTTTGGACAAAACCGTGGTAACTGGAGCAAAACTCAGCAGCAGAATCTTCACCGGTTGATGAACATGGAGAAGATCTGATGCGCAGGAGCCCCAGCACTCCTTCACACACAGTTATATCTCTGACATCTCTTCCCTGGACTCTACTGTCTCCCAGGAAAACCTCTCTGTGAACTTTTGACTTCTCTACTTCACACACAGTAATTCCTCCCATTACAAAAGTATAACCACAAGCCCTTTCATCATCTGAGTGGGTTAAATAAGTTTCTTTTTTTAACTGTGATCAGTAAAAGTTTGTCATAGTCACAATTCTGGTAGGAAACGGTAACCAAACACATCCTGATTGTATAATCAGCGTCACTGACTCAACTGCATTGTGTTTGTCAATGATATAAGTCCCTCCATTGTGTTGAACAAATCAGCCGTACTGTTTTAAATGTGCTGATTTTATAATGCAAACTCTCTCATACTTATCTAAACAACTTTTCAACAGTGTTGATAATGTATCTCTAAGCATCTTAATAGATAACATATCACCGCTAACAATTTTATGTTGTAAGAACGTTTTCATAACATTACCATTAAGTAACAAAAACGTTCAAATGTTAGTTCTAGGAACGCTGTAAAAATGTTATAAATGTTATAAATAAATGGTTATAAAAATGTTGTTCAAACGTTTTTATTTGTGTAACGTTTTAAAAACTTAAGAATAATGCTTTTGATGTATATGATATATAAAGTTAAAAGGTTCTACTAATGTTACTGCAAGAATGTTTTAATAACTTTGAGAGCACTTTAAGAGAACATTAGCTAATGTTCTGAGAATGTTCCCTGTTAGGTGAGGTAATCCAAATCACTCATCCTCCAGCATTGGGCTTCTCAGCAGAATTTGACCAGCACCTGCAGCCCTCAGTTTTCACTTCAGGGCACATTTGGGTGACATAAAAACAGAACGACCACCATTTTTTAATAAACTTGAAAAACTTTCACAGCTGGGCCTATAAAAACAAATTTAGAGATAAAATTTAACATGCAGCTGCAACACATATGGGCATGGAGGCAATGGACAGCTTGGCTCTGTATTGTTTACTGTAATTACAGAGTATGGGAACGGTTTAGAATATACATATACATATACACACATATATATATATATATATATATACATATACACATATATGTATATATATACTAACACAAGCTTAAGACAATTAATTCCAGCTTAACATTAATACAGTTTTCTTATTGTAAAAAAGATAGTTCTGAAACTATTATGTACTGTAAATAATCATTGTGGAATCTGTATGTTTAGGATTGGATATGGAAATCCAAAACCAACAAGTTTTCTAGCATGCTGCATTTTGTCCTTCCTGCTCATTCTGTGGCCGGTCTTCTTAGCCTTGAATATTTGTGACTGCAGTTTAGGCTGGTGGTGGTTAGAGAGAATATGGGGCCCTCCGTTACCTCAAGCCCTGCGTAAACAGCATCCACAGGGCCTGACCCCGATCAAAAGACTGCTTTCCCAGACCCACAACCAGGAGAAAGTTTTCTGACCAAAAATCTATATTTGGAACAAGGACATACATTCTTTTTCCTAAAATGAGGTGTCTTAAGCAATTGCTGTTGAGAAAGAGCTGCTTTTTCAGAAGTCCACTCACAGCTCTGGAGTTGGACAGAGAGCACACTGTTTGACCTGGTAACTATTTCCTGTCAAACACTTTCCGAAGGTAGCGTGCTTTCTTCTCAGGATAACGTGTGAAGATTGTAGAGATGAACACAGATGAATACAGATGTGAATACAGATCTTTTTTTAAAAAGATTTTAACTACGAACTAAATAGTAGCTAAAGCAGATTTCTGTGCTAACACATGCTACCCTTTGTGACCTGTAGACCTTAAACTTTCGACCTGTAGTGTATATTATTAGAATATGAACACCTCATTTTACCTACATCATCCACATTATTGAACAAACTGTAATAGGTCACACCATTTATGGGTGGAGGGGTGATGTTTTACTGGTGAATGGTCGCTGTAGTTATTTTGTGGCTGAGATAAGATTCCACACAACTTTGGTGGAAGTCTTGTGATCGTGGAAGAGGTCACGTTTGTTTTATTAATTCACTGTGTGATCAAGGCTTCCAAAAGATCAAATGTTACACAATTTTTGCATCATACAGTAATGCATAAACACAATGCAATAATCATTTAGATAATGACCAGATTGATAAACTCCTTTACAAGAGTTCATTAGGACGTCTAATCAAATAAAATCACAGAATTCCAGAGAAAATTCTGGCTGTAGGAGTGCCATGTTCTGGATGACTAATGTCACAGTTTACTGCAAACATCCCCAGCTAGCGTGTTGCGAAAACGTACGTAGCGGAAGTTGCCTTAATACACTAGAAAGTTTTTCTGGAAGGACACGTAATAGTGGAATAAGAATTAGCGGTCACTTTTACAACTTTGCAATCATTCTTTAGAATATAGACCAACCCTAAGAAAAACTGATGGATACTGGAATACCAGTGTACCACATACTGCATACTGCACATTAAATACTGCATGCTATTTCTATGTCATAACCTTTTGTAAATGACCACATTTATCCTTTATAGAGTCATCTTAATATAAAAGAAGTTATAAATAACTAAACTTCATTGTGTTCATTATCAAAAGCTCCCCGTCACAGAAGGTTGTACATTCATTAAACATGTTGTGTGAGGCTGGTGTGTGTTGCACAGTTCTGAACAAACAGAGGAAACGCTGTGTGACGTGTCTCTCTGTTCCTCTACATGTATGTGAAGCACAAACATGTTTCTGTGCAAACACACACAATGTTAACGTGTGTGTGCGTTGAGCGTTTACGTAATTTCCAGTATCATGCTGACAGTTCTGGCTTTCCTGTGTGTGTGTGTGGGGTTACTTTACGCACAAAATGTGCAAAATTTTTAGATTTTATGCCAGTTTTATTGCCCACTAGACCAAAAATGAGCTTGATGCTTGGAAAAGTAACAGCATAACAATGATTTATCATTTCAGTGTGTAACACAAATGGTGTGGGGCAGGTTTTATGATTATGGTTAGTGAGATCAACAAACTCCCAATGCTTAAACAGGAGTGATTAAAACATGGCTTCTAATTTATTTTGGAATATCAAAACTTTCACATAGTGGCAGTGTTAATATGTACTGACCTTAGGTCAGTGTTCGGGATATATCTACTGTCTGCTGCCCTATGTTCAAAGAGCCATGACAATGTTTGTACAACAGCAGCAAGGTCCTGGAAAACGGCACAAGGTTTTCTCTTTCTCTACACAGCACCTTCTATCAACAGGAAACATCTTTTCACAGGCCAGGAAGTGCCGCTGTCTAATTGGCTCGGTGTGATTCAACAAGAAAGGCTTTCTCAGCCAATGAGAAGGCGGTTATTTTGAGAGGAGGTATAAAAGGCGAGACATTCACAGATCACACACCACACGACAACAGTGAGGTCAGAAGAACCTCTGCAGAGTTACACCGTGTGTCCGATTCACTTCACAAACATTTCAACATTTGCAGCAAATCCAGAGCAGAAAAACTGACTCACAGAAAACACAGATGCTCTCATGGGCTGCTGTCATCTTTCTATAACACGATCTGTTCATCTTCCAGAGAAACGCAGTGAGCTGGGCAGCAGTGTCCTACTTGTTTTCTGTTCTTAGCTGATCCTTGCAAATTCAGTTTTCTCAGGTATGTAGGACCTGAGGATGTCTGCCAACACAGATGATGCATTTAAAGGATTATCTGATCTAATTCTGTCACCGTTTATTCACTCTATTGTCACACCAAACCTATATGACTTTCTTTCTCACATGGAATACAGAGGATGAGTCAAAATATTCATGTTGCTTTTTCACAATAACAGGGAATGAAGACAAACTGTCGAACTTCAAAATGACAAATATCAAAAAGAATAACAGCAGTCCACAGACCTCTGCCCGTCTCCCACCCTGCTCTCCTGCTAAAGGCAGAAAGCCCCAAAAATTAGGCCTTAAAAAAGAGAATAGCAGTAGTCCATTATACACTATATTCCACATCTTCTGAGATAGAAGAGTTTTTGGACTGAATTTTAAATCACATGGCCTACAGAAGTGAAATAGTGTGGTAGCTATATTATTATTATTGTTATTATTTCAGAAATATTATTGTTATTAAATATTTCAGAAATTATAGCAATAAAATAATAATGATAGTAGAATTAACATGAGGGTGAGTACACAATGACAGAATAACCATTTATGTAACTCACTCCTGTCTTCCTCTAATTTTAAAATAATGGTCTGACTACATGCATTGAGGTAATGCAGATAATACTGTGTATTAATAGGTGGAAATGCAGCTTGCTCATAATAACTCATAATTTTTGTTGATTCTGTAAGTAACTCATTGACTAACAATCAAATAATCTTTTGAAATGGACTTCCTGTCGTCCAGTATGTGAGGCAGGTCAGAATGGTACCAGAACGTTACACATCTTCCCGGCATTTTGGACAAGGTCATTGCTTGGGTACAAGTCCAAAAATATCCCATGCCCATTGCTTTATGGGAGCACAAGCGCCCGGGCAGCCTCGGCATGCTGGCGGAATTCTGTAATTAGCACATGCCGCTCGGCAGACAAAAGAGCTACGATGTCCAGGAAGGAGCACAATCCTACTGAGCTCAAGAACATTCCAAGAAAAGCCCAGCGTGTAGGACTCACGACTCCTTCACATCAGACTGACACGGTGAGTCACCTCAGCTAAAAGAGGAAGGTGACATAAACGTTGAGTTTGGAAACTGCCTGGTCACACCAAGAGACCAAGAGCCGAGAGGTTCACCCAGCTAACAGGGAACATTCACAGAATGATGGCTAGCGTTCTCTAAACGTTCTCTAAACGTTCTCTCAGTTATCAAAAACTTTCTTGCAGTAACATTAACACATCGTCTAAAAACTAATATATAAAAAACACAATTTTAAAATTTTTTACTTAATGGAAACATTAGGGAAACGTTCTAAAAACCTAAAATTGTTAGCTAGGGAACAGGAGCACTGCTTCTTTGTTGCGCTTCTGAATCACCCGTCGGGTTCAGTGCATGATATAGTTTACCCCCAAATTCTGTCAACATTAACTTGTGTCTGTCTGCTGTGAAACACAAAACAAAGAGAGAGAATAAATTGCAGAATGTCCCGTCTGTATAATGTCTGATAATTCCAAAACAAAATCATACAGAATTCATTTATGTTTTTGTTTTTCTTTCAACAGAACAAAAAGAACTAAAAAAGGTTTTCCTGCTAGCTTGAAATCTACATGATCTTTCTGCACTCACGTCGCTCTGGCCAACAGCCCTGCTGAACATGAAAATACTCCTGTGAGATTCTCAAAACTTCTCACAGAATTATTATTATATATGAGCAAACACACGACAGAAAGAGATTGTCTTTAAATACGCACTGTCAGGATGTTATTTTATTAGTCTTTGAGTGGGTGGTCTGATATTTAAAGGGCCGAACGCTCAATTTACATCTATCTCTCTCCTGGTGGTCGCACTGAGAGAACGTATTTGTGCTTGGGAAACGGTTCTTCTAGTCGTTTCCATTTAAAAGTTAAAAGTAAAACTTCCTAAAACGTTTGGTTTGCTAGATTAGAACAATCCCCCACCAACCCGTCATTAGTGGGATTCTAGTAACACGACACACCCAAGTGAGATGTTTCCGGCATGCTCTAAAAATGGCCGTCTGATGATGGGGTCGGTGTAGAATAAGCGAGGGGTACCTTGTGTTCTGGTATTCAGATGTTTATTAAGCCACATGCACACAGGAAAGTGAATCACACGCTCATGTTTGTGGCGACATTAGTGGATTCATTCGACTCTGACATTTTTACACGTGCTATAAAAATGGCCTGGGCCACATTTGACGCCCACATACGGCCACAGAGCTGCCCTCATTACAGATGGGAAATATGCAGATCCTCAAGCACCAGGCCTGAAGCTCCACAGAGAAGAGAAATCACAAATAAGATCTCTTTAATGTCTTGTTGTTTGTAAAGCAACACAGCTAACAATTTAAGGTTGTAAGAACGTTGCCATTAAGTAACAAAAACATTAAAAATGTTTTAGGAACATTCAAAACGTCCAGTTTTAAAGATGTATTAACATTATTGCTTAGATATAAAAACGTTATTTGAACGTTTTTAATTGTGTAACGTTTTTAAAATGTTCCATTGGCAACTTAAGAATAATGCTTCTAATATATATGTATATAACATTAAGAAAAGTTCTACTAATGTTACTGATAGACTGTTTTTGACAACTAAGACAACTTTTAGAGAATGTTAGTGTTCTGATAACGTTCTAATAATGTTTCATGTTAGCTGGGAAAGAGACTAAACGGAGAGGTCTTCAGGTCTTTTAAATTTTCCACAGAAAAACATCCCCAACAATCTGTTTCCTCTAGAGTTTCATAAGAGATATTGACAACGTGTGCAAAAATGAGGAGATCAGCAATTTCAGAAGCTTCAGTGACTAATCAATGTTGATGGAAATCCGTTGAGGTGAGATGGGCAGATCTGATAAAGTCAGGTATCACCTCAGCTCTCTGAGGCTTCCTGTTATTGAGCTTCTCCTAAACTTTAAATAAGTGTCAGCTAATTGTATGAAACTTGTTGAGTCATCTGGGATTAATTTGCGTGTGTGCAGAGAACTGCAGCTGTTGCAAACGCACACCTTCTCTTCATCTGAAGGAAACTTCTGAAAGTATCTGAGAGTGAGAGAAGACCACCGTTAAACCACACACACACTCACAAAAATGTGCAAACACACACAAAAATAGACCCATGCACACACACAAAACAATTCTTACACAAAAGCACAAAGACACTCACACACACGGACACTCACTGTACCCACAGAGCTACCAAAAATAGAAAAAATGTAGTTTTGTTTGCTAAGCCAAGCATTACAATGTGTATTATTCATATTCAAGGTTAGTAATGCAAACAAACCCCTCACCCTAACTCTTAGACTTTGGTGTGTTACTCAAAATACTTTTGCAGCTTGTTGAGGGGAAAATTTGCATCACTTTATGATCACCTTGTAGACACACATTGATGGAAGAATCATATCTAGAAACTCTACACTTTGGCCAGGAAGCAACAACCCATAAAACCCTAGCAACCACATAGAAACACTGTAACAACCACTCAGAACACCATAGCGACAGAGTCACCCTGAGAATAGCCCACAACACCCTAGAGTTTGTCATGAGCAAGCAGCAGCTAGTCTCAGGGTTTCACATAACAACAATCTATATAGTGATGCTTTAATTAAGAGCAATACAGACATGCTGAAGATTCTCAAATGTAACAAAGAACTTCTTAAATCTCTGGAGAAACATTTAGCTGAACTCAAGAACCCTATAAACATGGTTCTAGATTAGAAGAGGGTTGAACTTTAGTTCACGTTGAACTAAAGGTGAGTTTGAGTGAAAAGGTGAAATTCATGACTGCACTAAAATCTCAGCTCATGGTATGACAATTGGACATATAAAATGGCTCCCAATCTTTTATTGTTTACTTAAATCAATCCTAAAGCTTATACGAATACAGAAGGGCCTTTTAAAAAAAGAAAGGTGTTTTAAAATCTTTCTCTCTCTGACTACACAGGTTTCAAAAGTGCTCATAAGTATGACTATATGAGCATATTGAATCTGAATGAAAATGATGCTGTGAGGGACATTTATACAGTCTATTTTACATGTTTTAGCTCGTTTAATAACATTGAAAAGTGTCCTTCCAACCAAAGCAGACCGAAGCTTGGAAATCTTGCAGCATTGTGAAAATTAAACCTGAGATTGTTAGACGGTACTGAACAGACTTTAAGTCTAATCCTCACAATCTAACTTGCCTTTGGGTCAAATAAAAATAACGTCTCTACCCTAAAAAAGGTTGATATGTTTGCTGCTTCAGTTCAGTACTACACAGTTCTATATGATAACTTTAAAAACCACACACATATAATTTCCTGCTAGAGTCAGTGAGAGTGTGTAGACACTGACAGATGGAGGGACTGTAGACAGAGGACTGATTGGGTTAAGAAACATATTTCAGATTTTGTTTTGGGAGACAAAACAGAGCTATGGCAACCAAAGTGGAAAACTCTACACAGCCATCCATGTGTTCATGTGTGTTTGCATGCATGTGTGAGGAGAGATTTCACCCTCATGGTTTCTGTAGGCATGACATTGAGCAGATGGGTCCTGTGAATTGTAGGATCCTCCCCAGAATGCATTTAAATTAGGCTGTTTGGCTTCACTCTTGCAGAGTCACAGTCCGGTCCACACTGCAGCTGACGGTTCCAAGAACCGCCTGCTCAAACAGGAAGGGACCTTTTGACTGACATCTAAAGTGACCAATCACAGGCGAATAAACATTCATATAATGGCACAGCAGGCTCTTAACAGAACTTCTGTCTGTTTAGTTTACTTGCTACTAAGTTCCTTAAACAAAACTGAGTATCATTCACAGATTTAATGCCACTAACCTGTAAAACTAGTTTATCCTCAAACGTTCCTATTGTGTCAGCTTCGTAGTGTGTAAAAACAACTGTATGCCCATCCTCGCAAAAGTCACAGAAGGTCAGCCAATCTGGCTACAGCTTGCAAGATTAACAAAGTACTTTACACAGTTGTGTGCAATATAAATTAAACCGTACAGCTGATGATTGTAACCTGCTTTTGGATTATCGATTCAAGGCATCTTTCCAAAAAAACATTTCTTTGGAAACAATGATAACCAGTTTGAACCTGTTCGATTATTAAGTGACTGTTTTTCTGCATCACATGTAAAATACTTTGAAATCTCGGAAGAACACTCTGCATTTTTTTCATTTGGGGAACAGCATTGTTTGTGTTTTTTATAATCTACAGTAAATCTCGCTTTTAAAATCTGTTATTGATATGAATGTGTGTGTCGCAGCATTTCCTCTCGGGGCATATCTGAGCGTTAACCAGCTCACCACACAATCCACATCTAAACCTCAACAACAACCCTTTGGCCTCCTGTTTACGCCTGTGCTTTAGTAAACACCACCACCCAGGAACAAAAACAACTAACCAACCTAACCGTACAATGCTTGTATTTTAAAGTTGTGGTTCTCAGAGGGGGTCGTAACCTTAAGACAAGTCACAGGTCTGTTCTGATAGGAACATGGACAGCATGCAGAGGAAAAACAACACTAAATGTACATAATAAAATGCACATATGCCTATAATCGTGTGTAGTGAGGTTAGCAAAATAAACTTTCTATATTTCTAATGCTATCTTTATAATCCAGACAACATTACATATTACCAGTGAGGGTAAACATGGTTTGTGCCATCTGTTGCATAGAGCACCAAACCATCAAAATATATTGATGAGTTCACTATAGTATTAATAACTAAAAGAAGTTAATTTAATCTAATTTGTGGAACATTAATTCAGAACATTGGAACATTTAAAACATCATTTTATATGAAATCAAAATATATGCATACTTTTTATATGAAATAAATCGTTTTGTTACACTGCACTCCTGTTGAGAACAGAAAATGAACATTTCACTCATTCCATTTCCCTCTTTTATTTCACTTCCACATAGAGCTGCCAGTAGCATCTGAGCGGTGACTGGCTCAATAAAACATTTGGCGTTATTCTATATCTAAAAAAAACAACTCTACAGGGTGGCCAAGCTTTTTTTCAAAACCTTGTGAGCTGCCTTACTGTCTGCTGTCTACATAGGGATTTGAATTTGACTGTTCAATGAGAAACTTCTCTGTGCGTCTTACAAACAGTGCTCCTCATGAGAAGAACATGAGACATTCATGACCTCCACGACCCCTCAGGTGGAACAGAAATACACGAGGGTTCATTTTAAAATGAAAGGTGACAGAGGCAAGTAACTGTTTGGCTGTCGCCATGGATCAGCTCAGTTGGTTGGAGATGTCATTTCAATGAAACGTTAAACCGATGTGCAAAATACTGAAAGCACAAAAAGAGCAGTACTGAAAAGTACAAGGTGTTAAAGCAGATTTGGAGTAGATACAGGAGTTTCAAGTCAAAACGAAAACAGCGAATATGAACGTGTGTCGTATGGGACTTTTCCCCTCAAATAAGCGTTTCAATGTCGTTTAAAAGCAAATGAAGTGCTCAGGTTTGAACAGGAAGTGGTAAAGGTACGAAACTATGGTAACCCCCCCGCCCTTTCATGTTAGATGTCAAGATTATCAAAGTCTAATGACATAAACTTACAACTGACTAATGAGACAGCAGTTTATGTTATCAGTTATACTACAACAAGAATAATATTGATAAAAGTTTAATCTCACAAATGTCTCCATTAAAGTTTTAGAGGAGATCTCAACAATGTCACAAACTGAGCTCAGGTTTGCCAAATCTATCAAAAGTCAAGATTATTGAAGACAATACAAACTGATCAAATTGATAAAAAAAACATTACTTTAGTTACACAACCAACTTTAATAGCACTATACTACAAATGTATTTCAACCATTCTCTCATTTGATGTCTGTTTGATGTTAAATCACAAGAATTTTTGTTGCTTCTGGTTTTGCTCTAAATTTAATCTAGGAGAAACAACTGAGATATTTAAGGAATCTGGTGTGTTAATTTTTTACGGTAGAGTTGATCTGTTGATCTCTGGGCCTCTTAGACAGCTGGTGTCTCCAAGTGTCTCTTGTTACTGGAGGGGACACATGGTCCACTTTAAGAGCAGTGGAGATCAGACGCTCTTATCCTTTGATTGCACAAAATCACAGCTTAAGCCGCAAAGAGTTGTTTAGACCTGCATCTCCACTTAAACAACAGAAAAAAATGCTTAATAAAGACGAGTGCTTGAGACACACTCTCGCCCAGGGCTGGGGTCAGGGTTCGACAGCTCCACTGATTAGCAGATAACCCCAGAGGTGATGAAAGGTCACTCTTTAGAGAGAGAAGGAGGTGGACAGTCAAGGTTAAGGAGCACAGAGATTATGGTGTGACCCCTTGAGGTCACACATCCTTCTCAGACTGACCAATAGCCTGCTTGACCTTTCAGCCAGAGTTCACATTGTGTCTTTCAACACAAAACTCCTCCATCAGATGGACGAGGAATGGACACATTCTGGAGTGGATGGGGTGTTTTTATAAAAAATGGTGTTGCTGGGCAACTGGCTTTAAATTGTGTATCAAACAGACTCCCTACATAGACAACATTAGTTAACTATAGAGGGGGATGAGGAAGTGACCAATCACCAAACAGCAGAAGTTATGTCAGACGCTCCCTGATATATACACAGACAGACAGAAAGGGATTAAATGATAACATAAAAAAACATAAAACAGAGTAAATAATACATGACAATTTACACAATAAGCACAGTGTTTAATAGTATTAGTATAGTATTAATAGTATTTACTGTAATATAATGCCCAACATAAACAGACATTTAATTTAAAGCTCTATAATCCTATTGTATGTAAACAAATGCTCTGTTATTTCTCATGAGCTATAGTGAAGAATATTCATCATACTTTCACTCCCAGAGAAAGAAATTCGAACCCAATCTGTCAGAACGAGATCACCGCAAATCACTCAATCACTTTAGGTCAAGCCTGCCCAAATGCTCAAACGACCAAACAACCAGCTGCACAAGAACAATTATACCTAATAGTTAGCATTCTGCACAGTACAGACGTCCGTGTTTAATGCACGTTGACAGAGCTGAGTCCATAACAGTACACCTACTGTTTGAAGGTGTGTGTGAAATGCAATAAATCTTAATTATCTGGTTGCAAGTCTTTTGAAACACTATCATCTCTTGCTCTCTTTCACTTATGTTTAACAGCTATTACAGTCAGGCTATTATGAGAACAGACAGTTCTGAAAATACCACAGGCCAATTATAGTATTACCCAAACACTCATGAAACATGTCATATATGCATGTTGAACGCGCTTTGAAGTTTTGTTGTGGTTCAGAATAGTTGACTGTACCCATATCTGTCTATTCTTAAACTGGGAATCTTTACTTTCCAAAAGAAAGAACTCCCACTCGCCTTCGGCTGTTTTAGTTGCCTGTCTTTTTCTGACAGTTATCTGCTCCCTTTAAATGCTTCTCTACCCTGCAAGATGATTCATAGTTTCTAGCTACAAAAACCAAGGCCATGCAGTCAGAAACAACCTTATTTGGCAATCATCTCAAGGTGTAAACTACCATTAAGTAACTAAAAACAGAAAGATGAAAGGCCCGATCTGTCTTTGTAGCAGCTTTGCATTTATGCAGTGCTCGCCATGCAGGCAACAAATTCCAGCAGGATTTTTCAGGCTGAAGGCATTTCTGCATGAAAAGGTTTTGGTAAATCAGGAAGAGAAGAATACTTTGTAAAGCTGAAGTCTTTTTCTATTATACTGAATCTTTTTCTGATTGTTTTATCCATGTGGGACACTTCACTGTCGTCCTGTGCTCAGACTGCCCTGAGAAATGCCCGGAGAAAATGATACTACATGCACATACATTAAAAAAACAGTACAAGTGTAAACATGCGATACAGTGGGGAAAAAAGCAGAATATGATTGCTTTAGCATGGTAAAATGTAAATGCATTATCCCAGTATTACGTTTACCCAGGATTAACATTTTCCAGTGTGAAATGCCCAAAATTTGTCTCACTCAAGGGTAATTAGCCTGCAGGAACACACCTTTATCTCTAAATAACATGCGCCTTAGCACGTATTTACGTTCGAAGTAATATTGCAAGCTGCGACCACATTCGGAAACACGTTTTCCATTATTGTAACTGACAGATTGACCGCATAAACAGTGATTTGGTCGAAATAACTCAGTGCGTAAAGTTTTTAAGGTGTTTCTGCATCTCATTTTAGATCGTACAGCTCAGGGCGTGTCAGCTGAGAGCAATCGCAGCCACAGCCGCTTCCTGCTGGTGTAAAACCCAACAGCAACTCTCTATCGTTAACTGCACTAATCGTGAAAGTGAGAAACTAGATCAAGAGTAGCAATCAAACCACACGACCACAGAAGCACGGGGCCTGACCAATGAAAAACACAGGTTTGGTGAAAAGCTTATGCCGGCGCGTGTCAGAAGACAATATCGCGTGCTCACACCTATATGTGCATCTCCAGATCTCGGTCAAATTCAGCGACTTTTCAACTGCTCTGTGGCCATCGTTGTTGCCAAGCCCAAACTTTGTATTAGTCAGTGGGGGCTACACCCTAAAACAGGTTCACTAGTTTACTCATGGCTGTTAAACAGTTTAACAGCTGACTTAAGCGACTTCTGGCCTTGATCCTCAGAGATATGGAATATATGTTCAGAATCTTACATATGTGTCACCTAGAGTTTCAGAAGAGATCTCAAAAATGTCACAAACCTAGCTCAGATTTGCCAAGTCTTCCATCAAAAGTCAATATTATATTGAAGAATTCAGCATTAACTCAGACATTCATACATCCATCGCTTATCACTTGCAGAGCAAAGGGGTGCTGGAGTCTTTCTCAGCATCTTTGGCTGTAGGCAGAAAAACCCTGGATAGACTAACAAACAAACGTAAATTATTTTAGCCATACGATCATTACATTACCTGTTTATCTCCATACTACAATTGTATTGTCTCATTTGTATGTATTTCTATTTCAGGTGATGCTTAAATGAAAAGCAACTGTGAACTCATTAGCCATTAAAGAACCACATCTGAGCAATAAACGTTTCCTCTGGGACTTGAACTCCTTACCACCAAAGTGAATATATTTTACAGCACTGAGAGTCATATAATCTCCCTTCATTGCTGCAGTTTTGTAAAGCTGACTGGAAGACACTCTGTTGAGTCACTGTGATAAACTGCAAAACGTTGTGTACAAAAAATTGTATGTGTACAGACCACCTCACCCTGCTCAGAATGTTATTGCTCAAATGTTTCTCTTAAAAGCTCAAAAAACATAACGGAGGTGTTAGTTGTGAATAATTCATAGTTTGGAAAATGACATTTATTTTAATAGCTAGCTTAGATAAGCTTAGTGAGTCTTGAAAGGCTTGGGTGAGAAAATGTCATATTGAGAATGCAGACCTAGACAGTGTTTTGGAACACCTGAGCCTAATTTGAGACATGGTTGAGATATTATGGTTGAGACACATACTGGGGTCTCCAGATTTGTATTTAAAGAAAAGTCTCCAGTTGTTTAACCTTTAATCTTACCGCGGCCTACTTAAACATTTGTGTTGTTCTTTCTTCAGGCTTCCCCAACAGACAGTTCAACTATCTTAACCAGCTCCACCCAGTTTTGCTCTACCTGCAGCCCTCCAGCTCTAACCAGCATGTAAATTTGTGCTGGCCTAAGATGGAGTTCTTCACTGCATTAAATCCCCAATGAGAAGTCAAACATCCTATAAATGACGCATATTAATTTAGTAGAAGAGTCACATGTACCAGTTAAGGTCAGATTACCTGAATCATCACTTTTAACATCCTTGTCCAGTCAGTAGCTCTTGACCTGCCTGGCCTTCATGACGGAATTCGGCACATGCTCAGGAAACAGTCTGAAGCTAAAACAGCCCCTGGGGTTTATGACGACTGATGAGTGTCAGAACACAGGACGGAGATTTGGGATGTAGACGGCTATGTTTCCTCTGCTAATGCAGGGAAAACGGCACTGCAGAAATGACGCCTGACAGGTGTCAAAGCCTTTCCAGTGAAAAAGCCAAACTACTGGGTTTGACTGAGATTAGAAACTTGTCTTCATGCCCTAAGGTGAGCCAGGGAGGACTGGTTGAAACCATAATCTGGTAAAACAATAGCTAAGGCCACCTGCTTAAAGAATCTATTCCAGCTAGCAATTGTTGGTTTTAAGAACGTTCCCTAACATTTCCATTAAGTAACAAAGACATTAAAAATGTTGTTTTGAATGCTCAACATTCAAACTGTCCAATTCTGTAGACATTGTATTAACATTATTGCTTGTTTGTGAGAATGTTAGTCAAACATTTCTAATTCTGTAATGTTTTTCAAACAATCCACTAGCAATTTAAGAATAACGTTGTAGAAATATGATGTATAATGTTGTACTAATGTTACCGGAAGAACGTAACGAACGCAAGAACGTTTTTTGATAACTTTGAGAAAACTTTTTACAGAATGTCAGCCAACGTTCTGAGAACATTCCCTGTTAGCAGGGGAGTCTTTCTAGTTTCCTAAAGCACGGATTGTTTGTACCTGAGGCCGGAAAATATTCAGAGAGTCTTGTGCTTAATTCACAGGAACAAATGATTATGTGTAATTTCCATAAGAAACAGAAGAATACTCATGGCAGATTGCTTAAGAGAATGACAGTGTCAGTAAGTACAGAATGATGGCTAAGACAGTTCAGATAAAGGTCATAAGGTCATGAACTACTCATAAGATTTCTAAATGTACGTGAGATGTGAAACACAAACATTGATACGATTTACAAAAAACTCATTCAAATGATAACTTAATAATAACATTTTCTTTGGAAAATATGTGGTGTTTCTCTGTGCAAAATTTGGATTAGTCTTTTTAGCATGTTTATTAGGCGGTCGCTAGGTACTTTAGTCACAAAAGTTAAAGAGATCACCTCTCTGTCTCCATCACTTTGGGTCTTATGGCAAACTGATGCCTTCTTTATTGTACAGCAGGCAAACATTATCTGATCACTTAGAAAAGATTATTCACGACTGGATTACACAACTAAATGTAATGCTAAGAGTTCAGGTTTGTTCAAAGTCATACGTCTAAGTGTGAGCAGCAGTAATAGGGATGCTTACATTAGCAATGTTGAAAGATAAAAGACACAAATTGAGTCTTTTAAACAAGTGGTCCTGATATAAGGTTCAAACGTGTGCTTGTGTGTATGGGTATTGATAGCGATCAGTTATACAGGCATGTGTCTCTTTGCCATCCGGGGCAGTTATATGGGCAGATACTGATGGTGTGTCTAGTTGCGCTGTGAGATGAAGTGAGAGTTTTTAATGAAGAGTCTGTACAGGATTGTTCTGTGTAAGCGTATCTTGTTTACTCAGCTGCTGCCGTTTGCAGTCGGAATGTGCAAATGCATTTGCGTCTGTGTCTGCGCTGAAACAGAAGAAACACAGAGAGATGCAGCAACAGCGCAGACGACTGCGCTATAATACAACTTAATATGGCAAAAGACTAATATACTCAATTTAATCAGCAAAACAGTTTTAAAGACCTAAAAATATTTAAATGGGTTAGTGGGCCTCAGACTCGTTTCTACTTTTTTCATTGTGTCTCGGGCCCTGAAAAATCAAACAACGGCCTGTTTAAGAGAGAATTCAGCAAAGTGAGTTTAAATCTGGGTATATTATGTTAAATGGAGTTGAATCTAGTCATATTGGTAGCTGACAGTGTTATCAAATCAGCCAGATTATTTCATAAGCATCCAAGAAGCTGATAAACATGAACGTTTGCAGAAACCTGCTGCGCTTCCCTTGAATATCTGAGATATCACACAGCTACTGACTGCTAATCGTCTTCCTCGGCTGAAAGAAAAAAGAACTAAATATTTGTTAAATGACAGAAACTTGTTAAATTTACATTTGCGCATTCAGCAGATTTATCAGTGTGTTCCCTGGGCTTCGAACCCACAACCTTTGCGTTGCTAACGCAATGCGTCAACCAACTCTTGCTTCTAAACTGTGAATCATTATCCCTGATTAACACGGCCAAATCGTATCAGTGAAAATAAAAAAAAATGAAAAGCACAGTCTCCAAGAATGAAACTGATAGCAAAGCGCTGAATCTCTGCTTTACTGTTGGCACAACCCACGGCCATGACTTTAAATGTCACGCAGCTACATCGTTCAGCTTCCATTCATCAAACAGAAAGCACCTTTCACAATCTCATTTTTGACAATGAAAACATTTTGAGAGCCGTGCTGGTGTGCTGAGCGCAGCTGTGATTAGGTGCTAACAGCTCATAAATGGGAACCACACTCCACGCTACAGTCCCAATTAAATCCTTATGGGTTCAATACGACGACCTGCTGTTAGCCAACACTCTGTCACAGAGTTTCGTTTTGAAAGCCAGAACCTCACAGCAGTCATAGAAAGGTGTTAGTGGAATGTAAAGTGGTTAATGTAACGGCCTGTTTGGAACAAATGACTTTTAGTTTAGTGGTGAATTTCTTTCGGTTTAATAGAGAACAAAGAAACTAGTAAATGTTTTAATATGCTACAAGTGTTGAGGCCTGCTTCTGTGCATGTATTATTTTGAACATTACTAAACACTGAAAATGCTATTGTGTAATACATGCTAACATTGGTGTCTATAATGACGGTAGCTTATTAAACCTCAGGCTCTGTTATAAAATCTTGTTGCCCTGCTTTCTTCTAAGGCAGTATGTGAACTGAAATTGCACTTTATAAGTGACCGAGTGATTTGAAATGCTCTACATATATAGGCAGTGACTTTGACCAGCTAACAATTTTAAGACTGTTCCCCTAATGTTTTCATTAAGAAACAAAAATGTTCTAAGACAGTTCAAAAATGTTCATTTTTTAAGATGTGATATTAATGTTACCGCTTGATACAAGAACGTTATTCAAACTTTTTTTAATTCTGTAATTTTTAAAGCATTCCACTAGCAACTTAAGAATAACGTTTTTTGATATTATAATGTTGAAAAAGGTTCTACTAACGTTACTGCAACGTTACTACTTTTTTGATAACATTGAGAGAACTTTTAGAGAATGCCAACGTTCTAAAAACAGGGGAACGTTCATAATCAGTTTCAAAAGAGTATGACATTAGCATAACCCCTGTATATAATGCTGTCTAGGTAGGCAGCTCACTAGGTTTTGGAACGGTGCCTTGGAAAATAAATGTTGTATATTCATCAAAGATTCCCATAGACACATACAGTATGTAGTTCCTATTAAAAGTGTTATATAATTGGAAAACACTATCAACACCAGGTATAATTATGTACAAACACAATTACATGGTCTTATGTAACACTTAGTGTACCTAACAATCTACTTTCACAGGCACATTATGTGCAGATAATAAGCAAATATGACACTCTGATTCAGTTTGTGATGTTTTGTGTCGTGACATGTGGTTGTATTTCACGAACGCCGCACACAGTGAACAGGCTCTCAGGTGCATGGAGTGGAAAAACTGAGTTCTTGTTCCACAATTTTCCACAAATATTTGAAGTTCACCCGAATTAGAGCTGGACTTTGTCCAGACCTTTGAATTCCAATGAGCACGGCACACGTGCCAGACAATCTCTGGTTTTCATTTTTCACCCTGGAATCTACGTCGTCTTGTGTTTTCCTTATGGAGACCGCGCAGCTCAATGCAAGCATTCTTTGATTCCTCGCGAATCAGGCTGCGTGTGCTCAGGAAACGGGGCCAAACTGGCTTCCTGAGTGACTCTGAGAGGAAACACGGAAATAAGGAAGGGGTGTGTGTTTAAAAATAACTGTGGTATAAGAGGACCAGAAAGAATCCATCTCAATCTCAGACTCACTCACTGGCGGGATGTTTCTCCGGCACTCTGCACTGAAAAAGTTCCTGCTTTCGGATTTAGGCACGCAGACCTTGCTGAAGTCACGCTACAGGGCTTTTCCAGAAAACTACAGTAACATAAAACACATCAAATAACATCATACAACAAATAAATAACTATATTAATAACATGTGGCAGTATCATCTTTAAACAACTTTATCAGATGCTAATACCATGACACAATCATACAAGAATATAGTAATCGTTCAGTACAAAAAATAAAACATTGTACAACCATAGCACATAGTACATTTGTTTGTCTCAAACAAAATATATTAAGATGTATTTTTGTTGCTTTGGGCATGACATACCATTCCCAAAGCAACGTGGTACTTCATGTTACTGTTTTATTAGTGTCTGAATTAACTTTTAATGCAAAAAACATTCTAATTGTCTTGCCTGACTTGTCTTAACAAGACAGTACAAAACACTTGCAGAAAGGCGCCTGATTGAGTCCATGTGTCTGTATTTTGAGTCTTAACTGTTTGGTCATCATCAGGGCCATAAATCATAATTACAAAAGCAAAAACATCAAGATGGTGTAACACCTGAATTTTAAACACAAAACACTAATTATACGACGTGCGACTGACATGAGACTGACATGAGCGTGATCTTTATAGTAGCTGTTTGTAAACGGCAGGTCAAAGATATTTGTCATTGTAATATTGTAATGTAATATTGCCATGTAAAACTGTAAACTATACAGCTGATATTCTTTATAACCGTGCAGCTTATATAAAAACATCATATTTTGCAACTTTCACATACGTTACCCAATCGTTACAATATTGTGCAAAAAATGATTTTGAAAGCTTACGGTTCTCTGAAATAGTTGCTCATTCTAAGAGAATGTGTGATTTAGCTGGACTGAGAATCTAGCGCTATATGATGGTGAGTCTCATAACAACTTTGTCATATATGAATCATTTGGATGGAATGAAAAGGTTTGGTTTCATCCCTAATATACAAATGATGGACTGTGACTAACTCAAGCTATGAAAGCTTGATTGTTACATAAATAAAGGAAAATATGATCAATATACTTAAAGGAAAAAATGGCAATTCCCCAGCATGTCTTTGGTGTTATTAATTAAGTTTTAGAAGCTCGGGTCATTTTATAAACAGACGTATAAACATATACATGCAGGTACATGCACACATAAATGGAAAAACACATCATATATCACACACACACACACACACACTGACACATCGTGATACTTGTAATACGGGTTGGGATGCTGCCATGACAGTATGAACACACGTTCAACATAGTGAGAGTATATGACGTCTGTAATTGCTTTCATTTGGTGAAATGGAAAAAATTACCTGGATGAATATTTGATTTCTGCCTGCCTACACACAGCGACTGTTACTACAAACATGCGCTGTTATGCATTGTTTATGTTCAACAGATGACATAAGATTTTTACTAACGTTTAATTAGTAATTGTAGCACAAAACCACCTTTTATTTATGCATAGAAAAGATGAAGACAAAAGAGGTGAGAAATATCTCTCGTTTCTTTGTGTAAACCGAATTGAATTGATACTAACCTCGACATTAAATGTGTTGTAACTATGCACCACAGAATAGCCGAAATAAAAGCCATTCTCACATACACATCCCCACGGAGGAAAAAACGAAACCACATAATCTGGTTTTGGGCAACTTGTAGTAGTTTAGGAATAAACCATTGAGAAACCCATATTGATTGACCACTATCCTAAATGCTGGGGGAGGGTGGGTGTTAACATACACACAGTACAGGATTGTGTTGAAGGATTCGTACCTTCAACTGGGCAGTGGGGGGTCACCATCAGACCATCCGGCCATTCAAAGGACACACTTCCTTCAGATCAGTGTAAAACATCCAGTGATATTTGTCAGGCACAAACAGGTTATTCCCAACACACACACTTAATCTGCTAACACAGGGAAATCTGAAAGTAAACTCACAAATCTCTTTTAACATAAATTATTTTTCCAAGAATCTTTAGAGAACCTATGGAAAGTTTTGCGTAGTTCTCTGCTGCTTCTTTAGGAGGCTTCTTCCAAGACCTCAGCCATGCCTCATGCGAGACACTCCCAGAGTTTCAGAGGAGATCTCAACATCCATGACTGTGCTCAGTTTTGCCAAGATCCCAAAGTCTGTGATGAATTATCAGAGATCTCAATATGAACTCAAACATGTATCATCAAATTCTTCAAAGACCAAAACAGCAGAGTTACTTATCCACATCAGTTTCTAAATGTTGTCGACAACAGTCTCATCTGAATCTTTTATTTAAATAAAGGGAAACGTCAGTGATCGTCTTTGACACTTAAGTGAAAAACAATTAATAACTGAATTTCATGAGCTTTGAGAAATCTCTAATCAACAGAACGTTTCAATGAGCCTCCAGTGTGGATGAAGAGTCATGACTGATGTTGCGCTTGAGGAAGATGAGCCGTGGCATCATTATTTTTTTTATTTATTAATACATTATTCTGAATTTATTCATACTGAAATGTTTTATATGTATTATTCTTCAATCCGACTAGAAACGCAAGAAATTCTGGTTTGCCGAGTCAATCTCATTTGCATAATAAAGAAAGATCATGTGAAACCAATAAACCATGTGGAGATATTGAACGACCGTTCAGTTGCATAGAAAAGATGAAGACAAAAGAGGTGAGAAATATCTCAAACTCACCCTACAAACACGGCAGACATGTTCAAACACAGAAGCTTTAGAAATTAAACCAAAGGAGCTGAAAACAGCAGATATGGACTCATCAGAGCTGTTGGTACAGTATGTAGTATGTACAGTATGTAGTATGTACACTATATATTATGTGCAGTATGTATTCAGCTCTGTGGTGATGCACTGTGAAAGAATACATCTGGTAACACTGCTGTAGCCAATATGAGCTCTTACATTTTGCAGTCACAAACATCAAAAAGGTTTTGTTCAAAAACATACAATAAAGCAAAAAGGACCACGGTACTTCTGTGATTTCCAACACCCTGTTTCAAAGCTAACACCCTTGCTGTTGACATATCCCTTACAGAAAGCACCACAGTACAACCGTTGTATTGTTTTTATACACGTTACTTCGCTGTTTTTTGTGACATAACCTGGTAGTGATGCTGCTGCCATGGATAAAGTTCATATATCATAGTATTGCCATGGCACATCCTTGGTACTGCCCAGAAAAGGATGGCATACCCATATGGAACTCATGCAGTACTATAATAAAGTATTCTGGTACTATAAATCTGATGCCATCCCTCAATGCCACACAGGAGAACCCAAACACCAGCTTCAGGAAGCATTAAACTGAATGACTATAAAAATGAAATTAGATGACTGTCATCTGGAAGCTCATCCAAGAGTTTACTGGTGTAAAATAAAGTAAGCCATCTAGTGTCTCCTCTACTGTCAGTGACTGTAATGATGGGGCTTTAGGTGCTACAGCACAGACAGTCTCTGTGTGTGATGTCTCGGGTCCCCGGGACATCATTAGCGAAACTAATGGTTGGTAAAGCAAAGCCAATAATTCCCACCAGCCATCATCATTCCAGCCGTTTAATCCCCCTCCATTTACACCTGAATGAGGCGAAAACTAACGCGAACATTTGAGAGCAACGAGCCTGGAGATCATGTGAGACTGGCGCCTGCTGTACGCGTTTGGACAAACCCGCTGCGCGCACACAATCATCATGATAATGCGCCTTTGAGGGCTCGCCAATGGCTCCGCGCTTTCACATGTATTGCGCACTGGTCACAGCCTTTAATGGGTCTCACCGAAACCAGTTACCCCAGTAAAAACGGTGAAACGTCCTGTCTGTACCATGCTTAAGAGTTTTCCAACGAAGCATTTTGGGCAGTTAAATGGCACCCACAGGTGCCCGAGTGTCCATGTGAGGTATCAAACCGATCTAACTTCTGAACCATTATTGTAACATCGATGTATTTGTTTTATTAGTGGATGCATGAAGTCACTTCCTCTCATGTTCACACAGATGCCCTGGGAGACTAACCACAGGTGTAGTTTATCGTTTGGACATTTTTCACCAACGATGGGTAACGTTTCCAAACACTGTATAATAAAACTTGATCATATTATGCGATGTTTTGCTGTGAAATGTTTTGCTTTGGAGAGTGTGCGCATGCTATCTTTGTTTTTTCCAATAAACAACCCGCAATCCTCTTGGTTCGTAAATGGCTTTATTTATATTCCGCTATAAAACGAGAATCTGCGCCCATAATGTTGCCTCTTGAAACACCTACTAATCACCGTACAGAAAAACGACTATATCATCACGCAAAACAAGTTATTTTCACTCGTGGAGTTTAAATGCAACCTTATTGCGCAGTCACAGTTTGCATTGGAGAGCGCTTATATTTGGAAACATCTAAATTGCGCATCGGCGCATGTAGGCTGTTTGGAGACTGGAATTACGCTTGCATCAATTCGTGCTTTTGTTGCAACGCCTTGGTAACAGTTTTATGTGTACTACACAGATGATGATAGGAGATGTGAAGTGACACGCCGCCTCTCGCCGCGCCTACACCGAGGCGGGGCGTCGCGTCACCAGCGCGTTATATTCATCCAGAAGCGCACCAGCGGCACTGAGACAGCGCGCAGTTCTGGAGCGAGCACGGTGCTTTATATACCGCCTATATTTGGGAACCCTGAGCGCAGTTTCCTCTGCTCGTACAATTGGTCCAGGGACAATATTTATTAGGTAGGAGGTGCTCCTGCCGCACAAACTTTATAACTTTGAAAGTGCACTGGAGAGAAGGCCATAGTCATCTCCTGCAGCAAGTGCAACACGGAGCAATCGGACGGAAAAACTCTTTTAACGCTTGGAAATGGCCTTACCCGGGACCATTTTGCCCTCGATTTCAACATTCGCAAACCAGAAGGAAAAACTGTGGGAGGATGTAAGTATTTGACGCACTTTTTTCAGTTGTCCGGGCATCTTTAAAACAAGACATTCGCCTTCCTATCTTGCGCATCCACGCTTACCAGTTAAATAGAAAACGAGTTACTTGATGGTTAGATGTGGTTCACACACAAAAAAAACAAACAAGAGAATGGTATTAATGAAATGCAGTAGTCGAAAGTTAGTACAAAAATTAAGCAAAAGTATCAAGCAATGTTTTCAATTCTGAACATCCTCAATTTTGTGTTTCAGAGGTGGAAAATCGAAGTGGAGAAACCACTGAGTGTCAGCTGTGCTTCGCTCAACGTGGCACAAAACATGGACACTTATCGTCCCCGCAAAGATGACGAGGATCTGAGTAATTATTTGGATCTGGAGTTTATCCTCGCCAACACAACAGGACCACTTGAAGCAAGTGCCGAGTACATCTCGCCTGCTGAACCGTGCGCCTTGTACACGGCGAGCACCGGCGCGTATCCATCCCCAGAGCAGTGCGCACCTCCGCCGCCTTACAGCAACAGTCTCATGGCAGAACTTCTGAGATCTGAAGTGGACAACACGTATGACATGAACAACAGCAACGCGATTCAAGGAAGATTTATCATCAACTCGACGGGTTTCCCTAGACAGGACTTTGTTGATATTAAAGTCGAACCCTCCATGGACGGTTACGGACCGGTTATGGGCATGGTGCCCCAAAGTTGCCAAAAGATCAAACAAGAGGGCAACATCTCGTGCATGATGTCTTTTGAGCAGCCCAGACTCGCCGTGTCTCCACAGGCTACGGGGAATATGACTCCTCCGTTGAGCCCGGACGATCAGGGCAGCTCCGTGTGTCCAACCCAGCTGCGTCACACCGTGTTCCCGCAGGGATACCATCACTCAGCGCCGGCTTACCCTCAGATGCAGCTGCCTTACACGGCGCCTCACCAGTTCGGCGTGTTTGAGGACGCCATGGGGATGCAACCTAACATGCAGAGGGCTCTCCTAACACCCCCGTCCTCTCCACTGGAGCTAATGGAGTCTAAACCCAAGCGAGGAAGACGCACCTGGCCGAGGAAGCGCACGGCGACGCACACTTGCACTTTCGCAGGTTGCGGCAAGACTTACACCAAGAGCTCTCACCTGAAAGCGCACCACAGAACCCACACCGGTAAGATTTCACAACACTCATCTCCAATACAGCTTTTCTCTGCCTCACCATGTTAAAACTTGGCATGCAAATCGACAAAGATATCCAAGGTTTGGTTAAATGCCCACTGACCGGAGAGTTCCTTACGCGCATGTTGCCAAACTTAATGGTCTAAAACGCAGATCTTTTTGCTTTGATTATTCAGGTGAGAAGCCTTACCATTGCAACTGGGAGGGCTGCGGATGGAAATTTGCTCGTTCGGACGAGCTGACACGTCATTTCCGAAAGCACACCGGCCACAGACCTTTCCAGTGCCATCTGTGCGAGCGCGCCTTCTCCAGGTCCGACCACCTGGCCCTGCATATGAAGAGACACCTGTGAGGACTGGATCCACAATCACACATTTGCCTTATTTAATGATTTTGTACAACATCAGAAGACAATCGTCCTTTGTCCAAAAAAAATATATTACCATTTTTTGTAACAAAGTAGCTGGTACTACATAGATTACGCAGAGCTCTTTATAAAAAAAGCCAATCAAGAGTGATTTTGTTTTTGGAGGAGAGGGATAGTAACCTTAAGGGCTGGTCCTACAATCTGTGTACAGTCTGGAAATGGTGCGTATGTTTAAAGGTGCCTTTAAAATCCACATACAGCCTAAGTTGTAATGCCTGATGACTAGCAAACCTCCAGTTTCCTGTTATAATGATGCTCGTGATGACAATGTTTTGATCTTGAAACTGCCTTCCTGTCATGCCAACAGAGCTGTGTTCTTTGTTTTCCATTTTGATACACTTTCGTTGGGATTTTTATTGAAGCAGCATTTCTTTTCAAACTTATTGTAATGAAGGCACATTAAGTGCCCTTTGTACATTAGCACAGTATACTCAGACTAGAGGTCCTGGGTTTTTATAAGATTGTGTACATACATTTTATATTGTAAGTACTGTATTTATTGTAAATATTAAACTAAATTTGAATATAATCGTGGTGTTGTGTCATAATTTTGGTGAAACCTGCTGTCATCTCTCTTCATATGCCCTGCTATGTCAAAACTGAATGTACGAGTTTCGGATTGTGGGCTTCTTTGAACTGACTATGGAAAACAAAGTGCCTGGAAACTCGAGACGTTTATGGTGACCGAGGGCCATTACATGGTGTTTAGTTAAGTCGAGGGTGCACTTGTGCTATTCTACAACCCCCCTCACTCCAGACACAGTTGGGTATTATAGTTTGGGCTAAGATGCTTTCCAGCTGTGCCGGGTTGAGTCCTGCAGCCTGTGGCTTCTGACTATAAATACAAACACCACATTTACATAATTACAGAGAGAGAATTTAGATGCGTCTGGACGGAGGGGCGCTCGACTCTCCGCTGAAGATCTCAGACTCTAGGGACAGAACGCAGTCATGGACATCAAAGAGACTCCAAAGCTTTAGCCAAACTTTGATGTCATTTCATGACACGTGGGACACCTGATGACACAATTCAAAACCTGCTTATCTCATAAGACGCATTGAAACTGTTTATTTAATATCAACTCATTTTACTTCGGGGTGCAGAGATTACACGATAAACATCTGAGATAAAGATGAGTATTAAAAATGTTTTACTCAAAATGTTTACTAATATTAAAATGTGTGGACACCCTCGTATTATCTTTTGACCATATTTTAAAAGAACAGTACTGTCATCAAAACTATGAAATCACACAAACAGAATGTTTATGTGACACAAATAGTTATGTTGTGACCAAGATAAAACAATCAAAATATTTTACATACAAAAATAAATATTTGTAAACATGAAATGTATTAAAAAGTAAATTCAAATATTTATGCATAAGATCAAAATGCTTTGAAATTACATACATTTTGTCAAGTGTTTCCAGATGTGTTGATGGCTAATGTATATAAAATAAACACTCTCATCAAAAGCCAATAAGGACCTAAACTTAGCAGCTAGCTGTGAATATGTTTTCTAATTGTTTTACTTGTTCTGCTTTTGTGAGTAATGTGCGAAAACAGGCCCAGTGCCCCATTTACGCAAATTCTTTTTAGAGAAAAGAAGAAATGTGATATTAGCTATTATTAGCCAAATCAGTGAGGTGAAAAACTAGAAAATCTCATTTCACTTTTCTGTGCTGATGATAGTAACAAATACTACCAATCTGACAAGAACAGAAATGCAAGCTTCTCCTTTTCCCCCTCAAATACAACAAAATAAATACAAAGAGCGTTAACATTTACTGTACTTACTGTAGTGCTGAAGACCTCAAAGTAAAAGCTCCATCTGTAAACAAACCTTGTCATTTTCAGACATCACATCAAACACAACACAGTAAAAAAAACTTTGCTGCCTTTTAAATTGTGACTGGTGTAACTAAGTTAAGCAACCTAACACCAGTCAAGATTAAAAATAAGTAAATTGAAATGACTTGTGCATCTTGATCGAACTTAAATGTTTTTTTTTAAATAAATGTTTTTTTAACAGTGAAGTCATGTCAGAAATTAATCATCCAGGTATTCGAACAGAGGCTGTGTTCGAAGCGCCATACTTCCATACTATTCTCACTAGTGCTGTAGTGTGTTGATTTGTACACTGCACACTTTTTTAGTATGCATGAGATAGTCGCCCGCATTTAGTAAAATGTGATGATTTACTAAAATGTGTACAATATGTGCCATATACAACAAAGCACACATCGTTGAATACTGTATCCCATAATGCAATGCGACTGCAGCTTCCAGACAGTATGTATTCCAAACCGAAAATGGGAAGGAAATTCACATACTGTACACAGCACACATACTACATACTGCAGATGAAACAGCATTGTAGTATGTTATTCCGAACACAGCCACAGAGTTTGCAAGTATTTAGCTACTCAGAGCTAAAACCTAAACTACATCCAAAGACTAGACAAGAATGTCTGGCAGACATTCACTAAATGAACTGCACGTGTAGACAGTTAAATGTAGGTGAGTGATCGGATGGATGGAAAAGAAAAACACAAAGAAAAACGAAGTCAAGCTTTAGATTTCGGTCACCTGATCGGATCTCATTTGTCCATCTGAAAATCAGGCCTTTCACAAGACTTCAGTAAATAAAAACTCGCAAAGGAATTTCCTGTTATTCCAAAAGGGCCTAATTAACATACCAAACTCCAAATTCATGCAGCTGTTAAATTATTTTCACACTTAGATCTCAATCTTTCCAAGGACTCTATTTCACCTTCAGCACAAACTCTGCAGTTTATTCTTTCCGTTTGTATGAGCGAACAGATCCAGGAAAAACAGTAATTTACTCAAGCTGTGCACAGCGCATTTCCAAAAGACAAACGGCTGATAGTCGAACCAGAAAGAGCTCATTGATGCCAAATGTAATGAGATATGGGACGAAAGCTGCGTCACACCATACAGATGCAACACAGTGTGGCCGCAGACCTATCCAAGTGTGACTAGATTTTAAAATGTGCTTCAGCCAATGGAAGCGGTACTTAACCATGAAATGCCTTGCTGGGTGTCCTGAGGGGTTACTAGGGTGTTGCTAAGCAGTTACAGAACAGTTGCTCAGTTGCTTAAATCAAAGTTTTCACCTGTTTTATTGTCTACCAAATCTGCCCATCTGATCACTTAAACAAGCAACAGCCCATCTATCCTAAAAAGTTAAAGAGTAGGGTAGGCAATAGCAATTTTTGTAGGCAATAGCAAGTTAGCTTTGAATGTATAGCTAACTTGCTATTTGAAAGCTCCATTTAGAGCGATCTCCAAAGCCACACCTTCTCCAACAGTGCACAGAGATATGCAAATACATCATTCGACAGACAGAAA
Source organism: Chromobotia macracanthus (assembly GCA_036877525.1). Lineage (NCBI taxonomy): Eukaryota > Metazoa > Chordata > Actinopteri > Cypriniformes > Botiidae > Chromobotia > Chromobotia macracanthus. The sequence goes on from JAZGTH010000003.1 coordinate 3,901,627, forward strand.
GGACATCATATCATTGCATCTGGACCAAATGCAATTTCAAGAGAACAAAATGTGTAGAGAATCTTTCCAACTCATATTTCACCCCATCATCAAAAGAAAAACATCTCTACTGGATTCAGATAAACATGTGAAATTTAATAATATTTGAAAAGCAGCACATTTAAAATTCCAACCTGTCCACTAGGAAAACAAGGAAACGCTTAAATCATTAAAGTTTAATCAAACCTTCACATGTTAAAGGAAAATCAAATCTAAATAAACACAACCACAATTTACTTCTCTAGTAACAATCCATATCCTACAGTTCACTGTTCAGCATTACAAATGCAATAAATATATGAATATATAACAAGAACGATATACAGTATGTCTTCATTTTAAAGTAAAATAGGCTTCCCAAACATGTTAAAACATCATATGTTTATATAATTAGATTTTCAGCAGCCAGAAAGATGAGGATTAATTTGGGTGAACAGAAAACAGAGACCTTTCAACAGTGGTTTGTGTGGTATAGTGTTATACAAAGCGCAAAACTAGTTTACTGATTTGATTCAGGAGGTTATAACCAACTAAATCTTAGTCCGAGAGCTAAAATGTGTGCAGACACAGACATACCGATTCACTTACAGTATAATCACAAAAGTAGACTGACAGTAGGTAAATATCATAAACGTATAAATTCGTTCTTCTTCCAAACCAAACTCTTATTTGAGACTGTCAGGGGAATTAATCTGTTGATGGATGAATCTAGATGAACAGGTACCAAAGACCATCTAACTGAACATTCAGGTTCAGAGGATTCTTCATTAGTACAGAATATTTTAAATAATTGGGTTGAATTTCTGTTTGTTTGAATTACATCATGAGTGACGGCAAACCTGAGTGATATTTAGAAGAGTTATTATATTTAAGGTCCAAAATGTAATGGCTTCATGTCCTGGGCATTTCTGCTCGGCTGAGTGCGAGAGCCAGCTCCAGGTCCTGCTGTTCCTGTAGGCGTAGCCTCCGAATACGCTCCGCCTCCTCTCTTTGGCTCTCGCGCTTGGCCCACTCCAGCTGCTGAGATTCATTTCCGAACTGAACCAGAAAAAACACTGTTAACATTACACACATACACACAGCAGAACATTACTCCTAGGGCTGGGCAATATCGCTATATAGCTAACTATAAAGTGTTATATAAATGAAAATGACTAAATATACTTTGTTTAATCATTTCACAGAACAATTAATATTGAGATTTTTATATGTAACAATAGATGGTAAAAATAAAAAATGACACACAGGAACGTCCGTGGACATTTCTGAGTGATGTTTTAAGATAATTTGCTGAAATAGGAAAGCATTTAAACACTTTAAGAAAACTTAAAATTAAAATCATTATGACGGTCACTTAAAATGTAGTGTTTCTTATCACCAGCAAAATCATCATGACTATATTGTGAATATTCACTATATCACCCAGCCCTAAACGCTGGTACATGAGATCACAAAACCAGGTGAATTAAACAAACATTCACGCAAGCACAGATAATCTCAGAAAAAGGTGCAGAACATCTAATCTGACCTGTGATTGTTTTTCTTTTTGAATTGGTCAGAAACAGACTGAATTTCATATTTACATCATCTGCAGCACAACCAGTGATTCAAAGCACAGCTGTGAAGCTCTGGTCAAATGTAACAGTGACCCAACACACAGTGTAAGAACGAAGCCAAATCGTGCTAAACAATGTCGAATTACACAAAAGAAGGAATTATAAAATTAAACACACAGTGGCCCCAAAAAGCATTTATCAACATTAAAGAATGAACATTGTTGCAGTAGATGTCAAAATATCTAGTGTATTTTAAAACAGAGCCCAAGCTGACCTTTCTAGCAAACAGTTCACAGACAAACATTGTGTTTGTGAGGTTTGAAAGGATAAAACAACAGATATATTGTTTAAAATGAAGACTAGTATTGTGACATTTTGTGGTTGTCGTGTACAAAGGTGATGTGCTGATCTACACCTGACGATCACCTGAGTGAACTTGAGAACTGACTTCATACAGCAACTAAAATCACCCTGATAAGCTGAATTAGTCACTGCAAAAATGATTCAGAAAGTGGAGTTAGTTGTGAGAAAATCTCCAGCAGCATTTGTTTGAAAATGGATGAATTTCATCGCATAACAAATTAAGAGACTAAAGTTCCAAATTAAAGTAATTAAAAGACTAAAGTGACTTAAATTAAGTGAAAATACTTATTGACCTCATTTCACAAACTATATTTATTGTTTTATTCAAAACCCAACAAACCTCTTTTTTTGTGAATGTTCTGCTATATAATTGTGCTTGTACTGTCTTTCTTTCTATTCTTTTCTTTGATATTTGGAATCTAGTTCAATGACAGACATTTTTAATTTTAATTTCAACCCAAATACTTTTTTGGGCCAGTGTATACAAGAAAATAATTTGCTTCATTTGTAAAGCTTCATTGAAACATAAATATGAGTTTAGCTATACAGTATCCAAGACTTCTCACACTGTGTATTGAAGTGTTTGTGTTCACATTTGTCGAGGATGTTTTGAAGTGCTTCAATATTTTGTCTGATTTCTCAGAGTGATTTGTGAAAGGGATCTGGGTGCATGTGGGGAGGGTGGAGCAGGTGTTATACGGTTGACACAAACACATGCAGAGCGCTCAGTTGTGGTCTTACAACCTCTGTATCACCTTACCTTCATGTGCTCTGACCCTGAGAGAAAGACAAATTACAATACAGCTCTGAAGACACAAGACAGCGCTGCATACACCACACACAGTTCATGCAAAATGCACAACGCATGCAAAACTGCAGCTACATTGCATGGCAGGGCATGCACATGTAAATGCAGTGTTGAAGTCATGCAGAGGTGCTAAATGAGCAGATACAGGGTGAAGCTGGATCCATCTGTCCTATTTTTGACACATTCAGATGTTTATCTAAAGTGTTTTGTCATATGGTCCTATGGTTCCATGAGAATGTGGAAAATTCAATGGTCATACTCAAGCAATATTAATATGTACTAAACATATCAAAAGATACTCTAAAATTGATTTGGTACATGTATTCAAAAAGTGTTTCGAGAATGAGTGCCATATAACCGTGGTACTGTGGTGAAAGCAGAAAACAGGAAGTGCTTTGGTAAATGGTTCTCACTTTTCTCGACCAAAGTGTCATTCTGAGGTCATATTATCATGCTGTGTCAGTAATGTCACTGGAGCACTTTAATAATATGCAGGAGCCTTTAAATGATCTTGAACTGTCCCTTTACCAGGAGAATGATCTTCTCTCAAGCTCTCAGTGTTATAGTGAAATAGTTCGGCATTCAGAGTTTTCTGAATTAAGAAATCACTGATATTGCACAGGAAAGTGACTGTGCACGTGACTATGCTAAAACTGATGCAGAAACTCATGTTGAAATCGGCAGGCCATTCTTCAGCTCTGCTACTATTTCAACTTACTTTGTTTAGCTTATTCACCAGAGATTTGTTCAACTCCAGGATTTCCAGGTTCAAAAGCACCATAATCGTTTCCCATGTATGTTTGTAATGACATGAGGCAGTAAATGATGATAGATTTGGGCTTCAACTCTCCCTTTACGGCAGCTGAAGGGGCAAAGCAAAGCGCGATTCTGGCATTAGCATGACAAAGCAATACAGACGAACAACACGGCAGCAATCAGCTGAGAAGCTAAACATAAAGACAATAAAGAAACGAAACAGCTAAAGAAACATGAAACTTAAAGTTTACACAACTTTAAAAATGTGATAACTACAGTGATAAAGAAAATGCTTATCTACAGCAAGTAAGAGAGAGAACGCGAATCAATAAATGCTACAGCTAATAACAGAGGGCAGCAGATGCAACTACAGGCTACAAGCAGCAGCAGCTACAAAAAAAGATGGCGCTACACTGATGACGACAACAAGACACAGCAGTAAGAGAAACCATCTAGACACGGACGAAGAGACGAAGCGATACTGCACTTACGGCTCTAAAATCTTTGTTAACCACAGACCCTGAGGCGGACGAGGAGACAGATCCTCTGTCCGTATGCGACTTTCGGATCGCTGGTGCACCAAACGGAGGATTCTGAGGCACTGAACTGCTAGACGCAACAGCTGAATTCTTGCCTGTAACAGTGTTGAAGAAAGCAAAGATGACACCCAACAGAAAAATCTTTAGATATCTTAGACAGAAGCAAACAGTGAAAATCAAAGACTGATTGTTGTAAAAAGAAACAGTGTTTTGAAGTCAGGAAGTATTGAGTTGAAAGCAACTGAACTTTATCTTCCAGCAACGTTTTCACATTTCACAAGTGGTGCTTGCTGGTGGAACATCACAGTTCTGATGTTAGCATGTGCTGTGTGGTTACTTATCTACTGATGCTCGTCTCAGCGAACAACACTAATTACTGGGTGGCCAGTAACACGGTTAATTTGGGCACATACCACATTTATCAGATGCATAATTAAAATATATAGTCCAGTAAAAAAATAAATATATAAAATAAAGTCCAGTGATTTTCATGCACATTCTACAGATTAGGTTCTGCAAAGCAATCGAGGAACAAAAGGTATAGAATCAGATGAATCAGAAACAAGCTTTATTCTTACTATCAATTTGCATAGGCAACACTCTCACTGTGACACATGTGGCTCTTCCTATACTCCAAAAGGAGTATGCTTAGCTTGTGGAACTTCAGTCAGCAATTCCTTAAGATGCTGTCCAGGTAGGCAGCTTACTAGGTATTGGGATGCAGCCATTACCTTTGATAAAATGAGTGAATATTAGTCCCAGACCATCTCTGTTGGGCTGGTCCACTACTTGATGTGAAACCACCCATCACCACTTGTGGCTCACCAAAACACTGATATGACCTGAAATCTTCAAATCAGTTGAGCAACATGTACAAATCATTAAAAAACACCCATCACCACAAGCCATTAATCAAGAATCTGACAACTGTACTGCAGCTGAGAAAAGACTGAAATGTTATGAAAATAAAGCATATTTTAGGAAAGTTATATTTTTGTGATTTTGTGCAAACTACAAAATAAATTTTGATTGTTCAGCAGGATTATTTAGAGTGCAAAGACTTAGAAGTGCTGGAAATGAAAGATTGTCAGAAAAGGTCAGAGAATGTTCTACCTTTACAGTGACAGCAAGAATTTGGCATGAACACATTTAGCCAACCGTGGGAACCCTGATGTTCTGCTTGAGGGTGTGAACCACAAACTTTAGAGGAACTCTCTCTATCTCTCTCACTACTGCACGGCCTTCTTGTGCCATAGAGAGGAAGAGTGTTTTTTCTTTCCTAACACAGAGAGAGTAGTGAAACCAGCAGTGCCCCACCCATGCCCTCGCACCGCCTGTTATAGTCATAAACACACCGCAGAAAAACACTAAACAATGCCCTGCATCACACACAAGAATGAATTTGTAGTGTAAACACACTCCCTTAAAGGTTACCTGTTGGGATAGCCCTTCTTCTGAAGTAATACATAGCCAGTGTACACACAAGCACATTAAAGGTGACTTTATTTTTGGATCAGCCTGGAGCATCTTTTCCCAAAACCAACCCAGCTTGTGTTTTAGAATATAGATCTCGACTTTCTAATGCAATGATCTCAGGTCATTCCCTTACTTAGAGTTAGGTCTATTTAAACTCTGACAGCTCTAGCCTCAAACACTGTTGCATTCTGAAATGTGTAAGAGCACATCATTTATAATGCAACAAACATTTCTCTTGCAGATCAACAACTGCTTGAGAAGAATCTTCCTGAGCAAACATTTATACAAAGGCTGAGACCATCACAACCTTTAAGAAACAACTCAAAACACACCTGTTTCACAGACACCTGACTAATCCCTAATACCTTCTATTCATCTGTCTCCAGCATCAGAATCTGATTTCCACTTGTAAATGTGGCTTTGTAGACTTGGCTTGTTGGTTCTTAAGACAAAATGTTTAATGCGCTCTCTCTTTGTATGTCGCTTTGGATAAAAGCGTCTGCTAAATGAATAAATGTAAAAAATTAGCTACTTGATTATTATCGGGCTGACATCTCACAGACCTCTGAAGGAAACTCTTTCACCCTCTTGAGCACTGAGGTCAGGTATTTTTACTAAATTGCTTCTTTGTTGTCAATTATATGGTCTCTGTATAATTGAACAGCTCTTGGCCAGAATGAGCCACAAAGTGGACCAGACTTCATGCCAAGTTATTCTTATTTACTGGTTGTGGAGGTCTGAGCCACTCAGACATAGTTCTAGCAGATTCTGGGTAACCTCTACAACGCAGATAACAGTGTAGGAAACACTGATTCACAGTTCAGACTCTTATGACATGATGTAAGAAATATGGACATGTACGGTTGTTAGGCAACGTTTATTCTAGATGTGGCCACAGGTCAACAGGGTCAAGTTTTTTAGGGATCTAAAGGAGGTGTGTGATGAACTACACACACACACACACACACACACACACACAGATATGTGTACAGTACACATACGCATATGTGAGAAAACACAAACAGAGTCTCTCATGAACAATCACACGCGACTGTAAGATTGCGTCTACACACATAAACAAAGCTCCTCTTCTGAGAAACACTCCCATTACACACACATTCCAACACTTAAGGGCAAAGAACAGAAATGTGGTTCAATACATATATTTATTTATCAGCTGTTGTTTGTCGTCTTTAAATGAACAGTTTCTGTTAGCATTCGTGTAGTACAGCACTTACGGGACTCTCAAGAATATGTGACGTTTGCTATTACTGATCAATCCAGCACAAGATCAGTTCAGATTCATACATGATGACGACAATATTCAATGAGGGTGAATTTTTTTAAGTGCTCCTGATCTGACTGCGTGACACAGCAATGAAGATTTCAGAAGACGCTTATCTTTTCTTTCTGACAGCGCTTCTGTCATGAGCTCACAAACACACTGATGCATTTCAATACCTCCAAAATAGGGAAGTGTTTTTTATCGAGTTTGTTGTGACAATGTATGACAGTGTAGACATGAGTTGGGAAACGTGGCAGAGGCCTGCAGATGTTTAAAGCTAAACTTCAATTAGTTACTAGTTAAAAGCTGTATTCTGTGTTAAAGGTAAACTTTTTTGATTGTCTCTGTGGAGGCAACGGTAATGCACTATAGGGGAAGAAACTGTACTGTGCAAAATGTTATTGACATCCTGTGAAGACAATTTTAAAGTTTTAAAGTTGTTTATATGTCTATGTGGTGTTTTTAATGAGCAAATTCATTATTTTCTCCATAAAAACTGCAGTTTACCAAAGACAGTCTCAAAAACGCAGTTTGAAACCGCCTGTTTTCTACTTCACAAACGTGTTATAACCAATCACATTAACAAGTGGGCTGAGCGGATCACGTAGTCTGTGGAGGTGGAGAATAATTTGCATGTTCATGGATCAGCATACAATAAATGAAGCACAAGTGTAGTTATATTCAAGCTATTTTAAGGCACGAAGAATTTTTTTGCAAAGGGAAATCATTTAAATGTCATTTTCATGATAAAAGAAGTGTTTTAAACGATAAAATGATTGACTATGGAGGCCATTTAACCGATTAATTTAAATAAATTACTCCATCATATGCCCACACACGCTGTCAGGGGTTTTACTCACCATAAGGGGGAGGTGCTGGTCTCTGAGGCCCAGGCTTTTTTGGAGGGGGCAGAGGGTACGTTGGCTTTCGGCCTGTTGGCTCTAAGCTTGTGCTCTTTGAAAAAAAAAACAGATCAGAATGCAACATCCACACACCAAAACCAGAGGTTCTGTTAGCAAACGCACACCAGCATACTGTTCTTAAAACAGCCTGTGAAAAGGTACGCAGCACACTAGTATTTCATGGTTTATCAATCACACTGGAAGACAAGCACATTGAATTATGGAATATCGTTTTTGTCCAGTAAGCTGGAATATATGAGTAGTATGTCATTGTAAACATATGCATGAAAACGTCGACATTTCTTATTTTTCTTATTTTTTTAAATTTTGAATGATCTATTATTCAGATCTATCCTAAAATAAACATTATAGATTTCACTACGTGCTAAGTACCAGTATTTAATCTGTGTTTTTTTTGTTGAAACACTGTTGCCCGCGAACACACCTTTGACATGTGAGAAAAATCGGCAAAGCCACCTTTCCCTCCAAAAGTGTTACTACCAAAAGGGTCTGATGCTGCAAACGGGTCTGTTTGAGAGAGAGAGAGAGAGAGAGAGAGAGAGAGAGAAAAAGAAAAGAGAGAAAAAAAAAAAAAAAAAAAAAGAGAGAGAGAGAGAGAGAGAGAGAGAGAGAGAGCACAAGCAAATGATTAAATGGAAACATCTAGCAACACAACAGCAATAACAACCCCCAAATATTTCAACCCACAGCTAATATTCAGTTATGTCACTTTATTGAACAGTTCGGACACAAACACAGGTGCTATATTAAGCTCTTGGCCTCCATATGACGAGTATTTGTTTTTTCATGACTTTTCCAGCTTCAGAAAAGCACACAGATGTTTTGTTTTCCATCTGCAGTATGTGACGTATGTTTCTGACGAGCTAATTACAGCATTCCGAAGGGTCACTGTTTATCAAAGACTGTTTGTGCTTGTGTATATTTGGCTCTTTTTTACCGCACAGTACAGAATCTTTCCCCGTCACAATCACTTTAGTTTTCTTTCATAACTGAGTGAACATACAGGGAAAATTTGTTGTTTTTGCCAGTTTCCACGTGCTATGTGCCTATGTGTCTAACATGAGAAAAACTTATTTTCATTCATTTCTTTATAAAACACTGTACAGCTGCACACACAAAGGCCTGTACAACATCATAAAAACAAAAATTACAATAAAACAAACATTTTATGAAACAATTTCCTTAAAAATTAGGGTTACAGAGTTTAAAGGGTTCATAACAGAAATTACCTAATAATGACATTAGGAATAAAATGAAAATGCTACAAAGGACGATTATAGACAAACTATTATAAGTCAGTGGGTTTGCTGTGACAGTGGGAAAGCTGAGCTAGTGAAATTTGTGTTTGTGTTTCCTCCATGTATGCTGTAAGTGTGAGACCACTAACGGTTCTGAACACACAATCATGTTCCCGTAAAAACTGTTATTTAAGGAGCACATCAGTCCACGTGTTTCTCATAAATGAACCCCACTTCCATTGACAATTTGGGCGAAAAAGATGCCCGATTACCTTGTACGGTGCATGTGATGTAAGAAACAAAAAGAGAGAGAGAGTGAAAGAGAGATGCACTTCTCCCCAGCAGTACTGACATTCAGACTTTTCCGTTGCGTTCAGCCACAAAGAGTTCCCTGTTCTAAATGGATTATTTTTGGAATACCTGGAGCTAAGCATGCACGTTAACGCAGACTATTAATAGATTCACGCCACAGGAAACTTTGAGGTTGCGCAAAAATAAAAGTTGCTGACCGCTACCCTTCAAAAATATACTTATTAAACAGGGACCTGTTCTTCATTTAGGCACATAATATATTCTGTATGGTGCAGTGAAGCATTCCAGAAGGGTTTCACTGCCAAAATTCCTCCAAATTTGACAGTTATTACAGTCTCCACAAGCTGTTTAGAGCTCAACAAGTATTACAGAAAACTCCCAGAGCACAATCAGAGGTTCAGTTTAAATTACAGTAAGATAATTGAAGACTAACAGGCTGATATGGTCAATGATTTGATTTCATATATATTTTCAGCACTTTGAAATAGAACTACTGCAGGCGGATCTCGTTCATGTAAAAAGATGTGTCTTGGTTGCCAGGACCTTGTTATATGGTTGCTAGGGTGTTGCCCAATCTGGCCCTGAGATCATGTGCTGCAGACTTTACATTAAACGTGTCTGCCTGTCATTTAATCAAATAATCCTCAAGACCTGGATGCAGCTGCTTGTCGTGAGGACTGAAGAGTCCACTAGGAGCTTTGTTAGGCCTGAAGCTAACATTAAAGACAATTTAGGGTGGGCTTTTTTGACTTGAACTAGCAACCACCTAGAAGATCCCATCAATCGCAAAGCAACACCCTAGCAACCACCCATAACAACCGTGCATCACAACCGAGTTTTACACAGGCACGCAACGTTCACGCAATCTTCAGAATAACCTAGAATAACCTATTTTTGCAATTCCAGGTGCTGGTGTTGCATGAACTACACACAGCCATATGTTCTGTTTGGTTTTAGTAGATCAGAACCGAATGAATAAACATCATACCCGAGTCTCTGGGTTTGGGACTCATAGACGTCTGGCTGGTTTTTCTTCTGAAGGAGATGGCCTGTAAAAGACAGCAAAAATGTGAGAAAGAAAGAGAGAAACAACAAACCACATTCTCCCAGGGCATCATGGAAATGATAGAACAACTCTTGAAGAATCTGCCAAGTACAGTAAGACATGTTTTGCACTGCACCACCCAAAACTTCAGTTCACATGGAGCCACATGCAAGATCATGCAAGAAATATTTACTTGAGTTTTATTTATCATTATAAGAGTTTAAGTTGAACAAAACTGCCACTTAATAATCTGAAGTAAATTGCTCTGTTGATGATTTCAGGGTTCCAGACCATGATGGTTCCAGATGCTCAGTTTGTTTTGGTTCTTACCTTTAAGTTTCTTGGGGTGCTTTCAGCAAATGGATCGGAGTTAGCAAAAGGATCGCCGAACGGGTCGCTCTGTCGGAAAGGATCTCCTCCAAATGGATCGGCTGGAGAAAATTTCCACACATAAGTCAAAAACATCCACAACAGTGTTAAAATAATTCATAAATCACTTTCAGCTATTGCTGATTAATCTGATAACATTTTATTTTGATGGTCACCCAAGAGGCAACTTTGCATGTACATCAACTAACCCTAACCAAACTTCAACTAATACTCTAATGGGAGTTAGTCAACATGTAGTTGCATTGTTAGTTATACTATAATGATTTACATGTTTACAGGTTACAAGTTTAAATTCTCAGCAACTGATGTAAGAAACTACAAATGCTGCATGCAGTTCCTGGACATGCAATTTAGTTGCTGGAACATCTCATTTCTGTCTACAAATGGACCTTTCCTGCAAAATCAGATCCAATTGATTATAAATCCACTGTTGCGAATCGGGGTTGGTGTATCTGCTCAATAACTGTTTTTTGTTTATTTTTAACAATAAACAGTTACGGATTGCAGCTTTAAGGTACAAATCAATGTTACAAGAATGCCACACAAATACTTCCTGTCAGGCCTAATGAATGAGATCACTGGATCACAGAAGCCCACCTTTACTGAAGGGGTCACTTTTGAAAGGGTCCTCACTCTGGAATGGGTCTGTGTTCCGACTCGGAGAGCTGCTGCTGTTAAACATGGCCATCCTGGACTTAACCAGAGAATCCTCCTGAAACACACACAGCATTCAGCACATGTTTGCCCTTCTCTTCTGAGTGCTGGGAAAATATTATCATTGTAATGAGAACGAAAAGGGCAGCATTAAGTTGTATGGGTCGGTGGGCCGTGTCCTCATTTCCTGTGCTGGGGGCAGCAGGACCCTCTGATGTCAGAGGTGGGTCTCGTTCCAGGAACGGGGAGCGATTTGACAGTGGGTTAGTGTGTGGAGTAAGTACCAATAACAGAGTAAAGTCACTCTGAAGTACATGATGTGTGGTGTTTTCTGTCTTTAACCTCTCAGTGGAAGGCTGAGCAAAAGAACATTTAAAACCAAACAAACAGGATGTAACAAGAACTTTCAGTCTACACAGCATAATCGTTGACTGCTTAGTAAAGAATGAACTAACTAAAAAATGACTTAACAAAATAAACTTCACATTTCTTCTTTGTGAAGAAAGGTCAGGCTTCCATATTCAATGCATTAAGGTTAACACTTTTACTTTATTATACTTTAGATGTGGCACTTAATGTATTAATGATCAATAATCAATAATTAAATATTGTTTACAACCATATAGACTTCTGTAATCTGATGTTTTTTCCAAGTGAAACAGGATGTTAGATTATGGAGGATTTATATTCCAAGAGGGCCTGTCTCATACCAAAATGAAGTCCTGTGGCTGGACGAGAGGGGTGAAAACACAAGCTGAATTTGTGAAGATGACAGGAAAAGAGACAAGTTGTTTAATAGGTTGAGATAATTGTGAAGACAGATTAAACAAACCAGACACTATTTTCTTTTGTGCACAGTGAGGATCATGCTATTATGTCTGGAAAGATTTCTCTTTAAAACACACTTCAGCTGGTCCATGAAGCAACAAACATTGACATCTCTCAAAATAAAATAAAAAGGTGTGTAAATCCCCACCATGACTGTGTCTGTGCTGGAGCTTTCCTCGGCGATCAGCTGATCCAGCTCGGCCAGGCTGGTGATGTTATCATTCAGGGCTTTGCTGCAGCGCTCGATGGTTTTGTTGAGTTCTCGTTGCATGTCCTGTATCTCACTGAGTTCGCTGCGTGTCTACAGGAACAAGTTCACAATCCAAAACGTCACTTCATGTTTTTACTTCATGTACTAAATACACTACACCCGTTCACTAGAGAATCTCAACCCTGACAGGAAACTGAGGTTTATAGTTGGTCTCCAAGACTGTGGTGTGATGTTACTGTACATACAGAAGCTGGTGAAGAGCCATTTAGGAAAAGTAATGAATAAGTGCATTATTAGGTATTTCAGAAACACTAGACATGGAATTTTTCTTTATAATAATTAAGATATAACCATTGGTTGACCATGCAGCGTGTGCGTTTCATTTTTGTGTGTGTGTTCAGTGTATTGAAGACCTGGTCCATTTCATCCTGAGATGTTTTGAGAAGTTTGAGGATGCTCTCCAGTTTGGCTTTGCCAACACACAGACTGTCCTCCAAACGTTTCTCCTCCTGTTCCATACAGTACAGGTCTGTCTTTGTTCTGTTTAGCTGCTTCTCCTGCGTATGCATATCTGACTCCTGAGAGGAGATCTGCGTCTGCAGAGATGAGATCTACACAAACACACGAGCAGACACATCACACAGTCGAATCCATATGGTCAATCACACAAAAGATGGTCTACAGACAATCTGGGATGGGAAAGTTCTGTGTGTTTCCAAAACTCTGCTAAAGTCGTTGTTCTTCTTCCTCTATCACTTTCTCTTCATTGACAAAGTTGAATAAATGGAACACATCTGTTCAGACACAACTGACAACGTTTTTCTGACCCAGATGAAATGGGAGTGCCTGACCTTGGTATTTTCCTCCTGCCATTTGTTCTTGGTCTCGTCCAGCGTGCTCTCCAGTTTGACTCTCTGCTGCTCCATATCATGGAGACGATCCTGAGCGTCTCGTTTCTGGTGCTCCAGGTCCTGAAGTCCAACGTTCTCACGCTCCAGGTCCCTCTGCACTTCCTGTCCAGAACAGTCACAACACAGTTTAAATTTCATAGAGGCTAGCAATAGCAAGCTAGCTTTAAAAGCATAAGATCCCTCCCCCCTTCAGAGCACACTCCAAAGCCACGCCTCCTCCAATACACATAAACAGGATGTAAATACATAGTTTGACAGGCAAGCAGAATATCCTATCATTGCATTTGAACTGAATGCAATGATTGGACGAAGATTTTATGGTCCTGCACCTTCCATAAGGGTAAAAAAACTATTTCAGGCAGATACAGATCAACCTGTCAACTTCAGTCTGTCCTGGTGGACCTTCAGCCTCACCTGAACTTCACTGTTCTTCTGTCGCAGGCTGTCTTCCTTTTGCCTGATTTCAGCTTCTAACGCACGTTTCTCACTGTGAAGCAACGGATAAAGAAATAATATATCACATATCAGTAAATGCATGAGTAAACAGTAGTGAGATGGTAATGTTTGTCAAAACGAAGCCCCATCTATTCAAATAAACTCTTCTCTCTCACCTCTGCAGCTGTGAGATCTCCTGGCTGATGTCATCGAGATCCTTGTTTCCGGTCAGCTCAACCAGTCCAACGGAACTGTTGCTGTCCTGAAAAAAACAGACGTGAGAGATAGTTAAACACAAGCATATATAATTATCCCATATAATCATTTGATACCTCTCCGTGAACACTAGGTGGCGACATCATGACCTAGCAACAAAATCATCATATTTACGTTCTGAACACACTTGATGTACCAGCAAGTTATTGCCATTATATAAGAAAATATGATTCTATATTCTTCCATCAATTGTAAAAACATTCCTTTATGCTGAGGTCATCAAATCCTGCTCTATTTCCTTTTGAATAACCCGTTTTACTCATAAATGTCTCCCTTTATGGAAGTTAATGTGTTGTGTATGACATTAAAAAGCAATGATCATAAGGGAATAAAAAATGTATCATCAAATGCTTTTCACAGCAGTTTATAAAGTTCATCTCCATCCATGCAGCTCCCAACCACAAGAAACAGGCCACAAATGGCATCTGACCCTCTTACCCTGTTCAGACTGGATAACGGTGTCAATTCAGATCCAACAGATGATGTGAATCCAGACAAAACCTGAAGGAGACCAGAGAACAAAACAGAGTTTGAAGAGGAGGGACAGTGAAAAAAGAAAGAAAGAATGGGTGAGAAAGACAGAGCGAGATAGAGAGAGAGAACAGGAAAGAATACAGAATAGGGTCATTAAGTAGAGGGACAAATGAACAGACAAACAATGAGAGACTGACAAACAGAAGAAAGCCATTCACAATACTGTCCGAGTCATTGATGAACTGTCAGACAAGAGAAACTTTCATTTAAACAGTTTCACTCAATGAGCTTCTTGTTTCTTTAACACTTACTTGATAATAGTTATAAAACAGCTGAAGTATAGTGAAAGCTAACAGTGAAAGCTAACAGAGATTGCTGATTCTCTACTGAGCTCTTTCTGATGATCAATCGGTCTGTCTGTCTGTGTGTGCATTGTTGTCCACTCACAGGTGTGTTGGCCGCCCCTCTCTCTGAAGGTGGGATCATGTCGGGGGTTAGAGTCTTAGGAGGGTCCACTCCTTTGACTTTCTCATGAATGAGGAACATGGCCAGACAGAACTGCTCTTTGGTGAGTTTGCCTGTGCTCTTAGTGTCAGCCAGAGACCTGAACACAAACAACAACAGCCCATGTGATGTTTTCTTCTGTGAGAACTGAACTCGGTCTCAGACCACTGACTTAAAACAAGCAGTTTAATAAGTTGGTGTCTTACCATATGTGTGCCAGGACGCTCTGTGGCAGCCCGGAGTTTATAAAGATGTCCTTCACTTCTCCTCCTCCAACCAGACCATCAAAATCAGAGTCTGCCAGATCAAAGATCTCTTCATACTGCTCTCTGTCATCTGCCGGCACCACCCAGTGCTCAGAGGAGGCCTACAAAACACACAAATAGGGTATGGTTGTAAAAAAAACAACATACCTAAACACTTAATGTAATATGTAAACTTTGCACAGTTTGTTTTTTTTGTATGCACAGAAATCCTTGCAAACAAAAGGTGCAACATATATGACATTCTTTTCTTTATAGCACATTTATATAAAATGAAGGTGAGCAATTTTGGAGAGGCTAGTCATAGCAACCAAGCATTCTCCAAAGCCATGCCTCCTCCAATAGTGCACAACACATACGCATATAGATCTTCGGACTGGTGGGTAGTACATCGGACTGAATACAATAATTGGACGAACATTTTATGATCCTGTGCCTTCCACAGAGGATATGTAAAATACTTAGACCACTGTACTTAGTGATGGCTATCAAGATGTAAAGAGACTTTCAACCAGCATAACAAAAAATACTTTTGAAATGTTTTTGCAAATGTAAGGCAATATCACAATCTCACAACCCCCTACACTTTAGTATGAAATTCTAATTCTGGAAAAGTGTTTACAATCTCCTACAACCTCACTCATCTCAAGACTATTTTCAGAGTCACAGAAACTCCAGCACAAAGATTTTAAAACATAAAACATTATCTTAAAACCTTCTAAAACATGATCATGTGTTTTGTAGTAAACACTAGTATAGTGTGAAAGCTTAAAAAAGTCACTGAAGAGATCACGCCCTAAGAAGAATGCAGTTGTACCTGTATCATCACCTTTACATCAGGTTGTGCAGGTTTTACAACACAACGCCAAATTTTATAGAATTAACAAGATTCTGCAGTTCTATTTCTATGAATGAGGGAAATCGCAATGCTAAGTTTGGCCGCTCTAGTGAAAGTTTCCCCTACTAGTAGAAAGAGCTAATTGTCACTCTGTAAACGCTAATCATATAAAGTGTTGCGAGGGACTTGACAGACATCACACATGTGCAGTAGCTAAAGTGATTTGGTTAATGTCAGGTTTAATAGCTGGTCAGAAATATATTGTTTTATTGTGACCTAGCAATTTTAGAGATTTCTCTCTTCCCCCATTCAGCTACAGTGAACTTGGTCTTATATGACTGAAATAGCCTCCCAGAGGTGTTGCAAAGATGGGCAGTAAGTGCAAAGACTTCCTTAACCAACCATGACTGCTCCGCACCTGTGTGTTTGTTTGCAGCTGCGGTGGAGGGGTCAAGGTGGAGCTCTTGAATGAGTTTGATGGAGAGAGATTTGTGCTGCTGCTCAGTGGACTCAGTGGAGATGGCGCAGGTCGCAGGTTATCTTTTAGGAGGAACGGGCTAGAGGGAAGAACAGGAATGGATCCTGGAAGGGAACCTGGAGTCTTCTTCCGCTTAGATGGTGGGATGAGGGAGGGCGGGAGTGTGGAGGGCACGGGCTCCTTCTCCCTGGCTGCATACACCAGGTGCATCACCTGAGGAGAACAGTACACAATGTGAGATCTTACAGATACCAATCATTAGTGGGTGTTAGCTGAGAAAGAAATCATGTCACACCTCAACCAACCAGCCAACCACAAAAACACAGTGTTACAAAAACACTCATCAGAATGACCTTACAGCCAATATTGACTAACATTAATGGTGTCAAACATTTACCTTATCAAGCTCAACTTGAAAAGCAATACAATATTTTTTAACTGCATCCAGTTAATGTGTGTGTGCATTCTCTAGTAAGAACTGTTGTAAAGACTCAAAAAATAAGTGCATAATGTGATCTGAGAGGTTCGGAGTTCCTCACCACTGCAAACTCGTCTTTATCCAGGTGTCCATCTCTGTCAATATCACTGAGATCCCAAATCTGTCAAATAAAGAGGTCAAAGGTTACATGTACTTTGAGATTTACTTCATCTTAGGAAGTTCCACTTTTAAAACAAGCTACTAAAAACCACAGCAAAACAGAGATTTACCCGTCCAAGCACATCCAGAGGCAGGTTTGAATTCATAAGAACTGGTTTAACCTTATCACCAGACAGCAGCCCACCAACCGGAGACAGGCTCTCAAATATCCCATCATACTTTGCTTTATCTTCCGGCTAGTGTGGTCACAGACAATTTGAGGTTATTCGAATCAGTTTTCTATGAAATTAGTTTTACCAATAGTTTTCTAATAGTTTTACTCTAGTAAATCTGTACCTTTACTGCCCAGCTAGAGTCTCCAGCTGTTGTTGAGATGTTCAGAGAAGGGCTGGCAGCATCTCTCTAAAAACACACACACAATGCCATGTATATTGACATAATATTTATAATTACCACTTTTTTCCAACATGACTTACAAATGCAGAATAACACAACACAAATGATCAACTGACCATGTGTAAACATCAGAGCTAAGTCACTCGAGAGATTTGATATGTGGCATGCAGGTGCATTATTTACAAAGAATCTTTGATCTTCTATTAAACATCATGTGTGGATACTGAAATTGTCCTTCCAGATCTCCAGAGCATTGATACTTACAAATGTAGGAACAGGAGCAGAGGTGTTCTTGTTTAAACTGTTCAGATTGACTTCGCTTCCACCTTGGGCTGATGCCACCAGCCTCAAAGCATTAAAGAAACCCTTAAAAGAGAGAGAGAGAGTTTTCTAAACCAAAGCCACACATCCTCTGAATCTTCAGCCAGACTAAACAGAGCACTTCACTGTCTTCAACACCAGAGAACGATGAGAGGTTTGTAAACTCATAGTCTTGGTCTTACGGCCTCAGACACAATGAGGCCAAGAGCTGACTAAAATGAGAAATCTGATTGGCTGGCTTTACCCAACCAAGAATCAGAGTTGAGCTTACAATGTACCAGGCCATGACACTGAGTGCTTCTGAGGTCATTGTATCAATCACATTCATTTAATCAAACACAGTGCCAGTGTTTGCCCAGGGTTAAATATTACAAATAAATGACCAGCTGATAAAACAATATTAACAAATCAAACATTATAATGAAGGGCTAATTAATTGCATGACCTAGTCGATTCAATTTGACTCAATTTTATTTATATAGTGCTTTTCCCAAAGTATGTTGTTTAAAGCAGCTTTACAGAAAATCAGTATGATCAGTATGAATCAGTATGTATGTCCTTATTGAGCAGAGGCCATTAAAACCTTCAGAAAAATATGCCTTAATATATTTGTCTGTAAACACCTTTTGAAGGCACTCAAAGTGAAGGCAACGTTCACAAGGAATTGAAAAAACTCTCCAAATAGAAAAGTGCTGTTAGTAAAAATAAGAATCTCAGCAAATTGTGTTTAATATGACATAAAACCTCAACAGCATTTACCCGTTTATCCAGGTAACCTTTCCTTTCTGGATCTGACAAATCCCAAATCTGTGAGAGATTTGAAAGAGAAACAGAGATCAGTTCATACATCTGGAGCCATGAAGCACAAGTAAGACTTTCAGCAACGTCATGGTGTTTCCTCACCTGGCCCAGCGTGCTGTCTGAAAGGCCAGACCTCTTTAAGAACTGAGCGGCCTCTGCAGCTCCAACTTTCCCCGTGTTTCCAGGATCCACCTACAACAAAAAGGACACTCCATCCCGTTCATAAGAGCTCACTTACCAAATCCTGCTAATCGATATTCGGTTGAGATTTTACATTTAAAAAAATACTTTAGATGCCTGATTTTATATATTTAACAAATAGAAATCTCTGGTAATCTCTGTGTTACCACTAACAAGAATTAAAGTCCATATTTTACCTGTCTGTAGAAGTTCTCATATGCAGGATTTCCTCCGGATAACTGCACAAACAAGTGAAGGTTAATTAGAGACTCATCAATATGATCGGATGATTATTATATATATATATATATATACATTATTATATATATACATTATATATTATATCAGACAATATTATGGTTTGCTATTATTGTGTCTTCTTTTTTACTTTTTTATTGTCTTGAACCGACAAAACAAGAAATTTACTGTACCAAACTATAATGAACAATAAAAATCTTGAATGTTAAATCTGATGCCAACTAGTACCACTATGGCGCTAAAATATTTCGCTATTCAAATAACGTGCTATTATTTGTAACAATCGCGCCTCGGTCACCAGTGACGTCACAATGCGAAAACAAACCGGTTAGCGAAACTGTAACCAAACTTATGGTTTGCAAAATACCATATCACCGAATAATGACCATTACATACTATATTAAATATATAAAACAACCTTATATATAATACGTATGTGATTTATTCAAAACCGATCAGTCTACGTCCTTGCTGGAACAGCTTTTAGAGACATAAAGTCAGTCAAAAAGTGGCAAAACTGCGACCTGGAAAACGCAACTAGGCCTCTGCTCGGTTTCTGGACATATGCAAATATATAACGGGACGAAAACATAAACAAATGGGAAGTATTTGTTAATATTGTTAAACTGCGCCCATCTGGCAAGAGAACCACCTGATCGCTTCTTATGCGGTTCTGTTGTATGTTAACACCACTTATCTGCATTTTCTGTAACCAGAGCACTTACATTTGACATATAACGTGATATATTATTTCATCACTGTATTCATAATAAACTTTTAAAGGCATTACCTGACTGAGTGGCGTGAGCGCCGCCATATTTCCTGATTCACGTGGACGCGCACCGAAGTCTCTCGTGCGCGCGCACTGCCAGTGTCAGAGCCTGTCTGTGCACCTGTAATAACGAGCATAAATGACCTTTTTTTCCAGAAACATTTTTGTTTGTTTGTTTTGCTGGTTGAAAGTCTCTTCACATCCTCATAGCCATTATATTTCTGTATATTTACATCTTCTGTGGAAGGGGCAGGACCACAAATGTTTGTTCAATTATTGCATTCGGGCTATATATACTGGTAATATACAAAATAATAAAAATGCAATGCAAAACATATGCTACAAAACACTTTCACTGGTACTACACAATATTTGTCCATTCTTGACTAAAGATCACTAGCAATACGTCTGTACAAATATAACCAACATTTCTAATGCAATAATCATAAGTTCTGTCCATCCCTTTCAACAACAATAATCAAGAATTCAGCTGACAATTTTGGTCAAATAAATTCACAGATTATCATATAAAATGTCTCCATCTTGTGATCCAGTTGGAGAAGTGCAGGAACAAGCAAGCTGAGTTTCATTTTACTTTATCTGCAGGTTCTAACTGCTGCACATAATGTTAAAATCATTTATTACAATCATTTATAACATTTTGGCAATGACACTTTGGGAAGACCTGAATTAGTCTGGATCGGTACACGAAATAAGTCACTGAAATGCTTCTATAGATGCACTGAGCGGGGCCCAAAGAAGTGAAGAGAGTAAACAGAAAACCAGTATCATCTCTGAACAATTCAAAAGAATGCATGCAATTCAGAAAGTCAATGATTAAACTAGCCACCCAGAGTCAGTGGCAAGTGTAGCTTAATTTTCTCAGTTGTCAAGGAAGTCTGCTGTAGGTTAAGATGGTTAGAGTTAGTTCATTTGTTGTTAACTTTGAGAAATGTTGGTTTTATTGGTTGCTAAATGGAGATAATTCAGTTTCAGAAACTTTCTAATGCATTCACGTAACTATGGCCAAAGACTGGCCTTAGAAAGGAGTTTTGTGTTTTTCTATATAACTTTACCAAGAGATATGAAGTATTAAAGCATTGCGTATTCAAACGCAGAAAAAATAGCAGCTGTATTTACAATACATTTAATTAAACTTTGGCATTAATTACAATCCTTGACATGTAAAAAGGCAGTTTAATGTCACTGAACAGGATTTTCAGTATCATTCTAGTATGAATATTCCAAACACAAAGCTCACAGTGGACATCAAGTTTATTTAATTCTGGTTTTAATCTCTAAAAATGTAGCCACTTCCCCTATATGCAACTCACTGAATTTCAAGTAACAAAAGTTTAGATTGTGTGGTAAAAAAACTGCATTAGCTAAACTGGACTTCAAAAACATTGCTGCCATGACCATTTGTAATGTAGAAGGAAAACTACAACACATTACTAATGCAATAAATAGAACTGAAAAATAAAAGGAACCCTACTGCATGTCTTGTTTAGGAGATGGTGATTAATAACCATGGTAAATATTCTGTGAAATCACAATAAAAAAACATCAGTGCCAAAGAAACATTATGTAATCATAAATTACATTTGAACTACAGTACAAACATTCATTGGGCCTTATTCATGAAATACAAGTAACATTAAGTTCTGTGTAAATCATAACCTATATTGGTACCTGTGGCAACACTCAATTACATTTATTTCTATTTGATTGTCGGATATGGAGAAACATTTATGCTGTGAACTGTGTAACCCAGAAATCTTGTTTACATGTACAGCTGTAACATGCTGAGACCATCACCAGAAACCAATGGACATGTGAATCTACAGAAACTGATGATACAAAAGCAATCCCTCAAAACCATCTATTTCATAACCACTAAAGGCACAATAACTCTTCATAGGTCACTCAGAGAAGTTACTGAGATCGACTGTCAGATCTCTGATACTGTAGAAAGACAATTCACTAAAAAAAAAAATATTTAAAAAAAAAACAAACAAACAAAAGATTTGACTAGCTCTATAAGGGGTAGTGGTCATAAAAGACATAAAACTTCAAATCAAATGTCACTAAAATTAAACGTATTGGTCAAGAACTGCCATTTTTCCCATGTTTGACATCATGAGCGGGGTTGAGTTCCGTCTCAAAGGACGTCACATTTAGAATGAGTGTGCTGCATGTTTCCATGGCAACCACAGTAATCTACGGCTTTAGAGTTCATCTTTAGGAAGTGTCTCTTCATCTCCTTCTTCCTCCTCTGGAAGCTCATCCGTCTCGTCCTCGTCCTGCTCCCCATCTTCTTCATCATCATCATCATCATCCGTTTCTTTGCTCTGCTCCTTGTTTTTCTCCTCTTCCTCTTTTCGTTTCTTTTCATCCTGTTCTTCCTTCATCTTTTTCTCAGGACCCTACAGAAAGGAGCAGAAAATAGTAGTCTGTTCACTGCACCAACATCTAACATGACAAAATATTATGGAAAATGGTTTAGTTTCGAAACTTTGCCAAGCTGCCTACCTATGCCACTTTTTTGGTATTATAAGTACACTCACAATGTGAGACCGTTTCAAACCATAGGCTGCCAAATTAATCTGCACTCTAAGATTATTGCCCATTTAGGCCTATATTTAAGGCAGGATCACATAGCAATCTCAGAATGTAGTGCATGTTCATTCAAGATGGCAGACAAAGTTACAAGAAAATTGCTGTTTTCAAAATCAACTTTTTATCCAATATTTGTGTGTGCTTTGGTCAAATCATGTGCTTAACATACAGTGATGACTGTGTTTTTCAAATCAGTCAACATTTATATAAATTTGGATTATACTTTGGAAAACCTGCAGACAGTGGAAAAATCTTAATGCCTTCACTGACAGTGTTAGTGTTTTAGTTTATATAGGTACGTTTATAAGCATCATGTACCTTTGTAGCACCCCATGTCTCATTTCCAAAATCTTCAGCTGCCTTCACATCATCTGTGATGAAGAAGTTGTCAAAAATAGTGCCAGACTTCACCTGGAAGTAATAAAAACAATAATACATTAAACAAGTGATCCATGACATACAGTTCCACGTTGTCTGTCCTGATATTTAATGTACATTTACAATGCACATTTTTGTGTTCTTCATTAAGCATTCTGACTTTAAAGAAATGTTTAGAACTACACAGCCCCATTATTCTGGAGGCATCTATGTTTCCCTTGTCACTAAATGCTTTCACTGCATGAGAAAGAGCATCGTAAATGTTCCTCATAGATTCTTTAGTGTTGAACTGAAGACAGTTACGCAAATACTATGGTATTGTTTCTCATGGATTAAGTGTAATTGTACCTGCCAGAGATCCAGCCCAATGACTCCAATGTTATCAAATTTATAGATCTCTGCATCAGCACTGTACTCAGGGTTGTCAATCTCGGGGTGCACCCACACTCCTTTGTAGTTCGGATTATCAATTTGTTTGGGTTTCCACTCGCCCTGCAAATCATGGAAAAAATAAATTAAACTCAGAAGATTGAAACACTGAAAATAACAACAGCCTGCGCAACCCTTTGTGCAAGAACCCTGTCTGAAGCATAAACACAACTGCTAGCATGCTAATCTTTACCTTATACTCTGGGTTTGGGATCATGGGGGGTTCCCACTCGCCATCCATGTCCTCATCCCAGTCCTCTGGCTTCTTAGCATCAGGATCGGGAATATTCTCAGGCTTATCCCAGTCCTGACAATATTAGAAATGAGACTTGAAATGTTTTGGAAGCTCTTATAGTTAAAACAGGAACAGGTGTGAAACAGAATTGGAACCTCAGGTTTGGTGTCGGTCTCATCATCAATCTTGGCGCGGTCGTCCCAGTCTTCTGGTTTCTTGGCGTTGGGGTCTTTGATTTTTTTTGCAGGAAGGAAGTCCCAGTCCTCCTCCAGAGAGCCAGACTCCACCTTCTCATTGTCGATCTTAACCTCATAAGTCTGATCTGGATTCAGGATCAGTGTGTACAAGTGCGTCAGTTCATCATCCTGAAAAGATGGAGGAAATAAACTATTAATTCAACAATTCATGATGTAATAAAAACAAGGAGTGACATTTGGTTGAAAGATGACCTCATCTTAATTCAGCCCGACAATCCCAGCATTCATTTATCCCAATATTTCACATTATATTTAATTCATTGTGACTGATCAACTGCAGCATTCTGCAGACAAACAGACGACTGATTTTTAACTTTTAAGAAAAGTGGAATGATCATGATGGTTTAGCAGGAATTCACCTTGCATTTGATCTCTTTCTTGATGAGGTGATTCTTGCCCTTGTAGTTGAAGATAACATGAACCTTCTTGGTGCTGTAGCCACAGATATCAGGCCCTGTTTAGAAAACAACAAGAAAGAAACTCTCATATCCTATCCTAAATGCCATATATTTGCACTAAGAGACACATGAACTGTGATTAATCCATTTCCATAGGCGTGAACTACAGCAATGTGACAGACTCACCAAACATGATGTAATACTGGGAGTCACCATGCATGGCAGCCTGGTTGAGATCAGCTGGAAAAACCTTAACATATCCACCGCCACAGTCGATTTTCTGTTCGTGTTTGACAGTGAACTGGATCACCAGGGGTTTGCCCTCATTGCTGAAAGGCTCGAAGTGGGCGGAGGTGGCATAAAAACGGGCATCCTGACTGGTCTGGAGACCTGTTGGCAACCAGAGTGAAACAAACACATATGGCTGAAAGGTTTTATCCTGGTAAGATAACACAAAAACTAAATTAACAGAAATAAAGGCTCCAGTTAAAATGGCTTTACAGTCTGGTGACACAGGAACCTTTTCGGTTCAAACCAAGAACATTTTATTAACAAGTAAGAAAACCATCAATCCACTTGTGGTCTGAGAACCCAAAAAAAACACATACAAATGATCAGAACTTAGAACCATTCAAGAACCGTTATGTCTGAGGGTGTGGTATAGTGTTCAGTTGTATGCAAATTCTTACCCTTATCTTTCTCAGCATCCCCATAGAAATTCCCAGCAGTCAGTTTAAACTCCCCGTAATCAGATTTGTGTTCAGAATTCACCCACCGACTTTTCCAGGCATCTGAAGATTCAAATATTGACGTTAGAAGCAAATAAATAAAGCTGAAACTACATCAGGTAACGCATCTGTCTCGAAAGATGAACAGATCGTAAGTTCTTAAAAAGGTGATTTAAGATGTTTGCATTTTATTAAACAAATATTCTAGCTGTATACATGAGAAAATATTTATCCAGAAGGAACTTGAGAGGAATTTTTAAGACTGGCATGTTTGATCACATTTAACCCTTGTTTAATGATTGATATTTTAAGGAAGCTTTTGAAATACTGGTACCTTCACTACCACTTAAAGCTGGGCCTAAACTTCCTGTTCTTGTAAAACCAGCTGGGAGACTCAGACTTTATTCTGGGATGGCAGAATTTGGTTTCATTTTGCACTAGCAAAAGAACAACTACAATTTTGATACAAACACTGGTTCAAAGAACAGTAACTTATATACGCACAACCATTCAGAAAGGCCTTATCTATTGGTTAATTTCTTACACATTTGCTTTCATGAGGTTTTTTAAATCAGGACCATTTATAGGACGTGAAATATGCACCAATTCTAACCAAAGCTGAAGTTTTACCTTAACTAACAATGTAAAATTGCACAATGCAACCACTGTAAGTACAGGATATTATGCTATTAAACAGAAAGAAAGACTGAAAGAAAGATTGAATGAAAGAAAGATTTTGAATAGTTTCTTTTTGCAACAAACAACACTGTACACGCCTGAGGATTTACTTTTTAAAGCTACAGAAATTGAACTATGCTTCATAACACATTCACCCACACACTCAGTAGATAACATTCACCCACACACTCAGTAGATAACATTCACCCACACACTCAGTAGATAACATTCACCCACACACTCAGTAGATAACATTCACCCACACACTCAGTAGATAACATTCACCCACACACTCAGTAGATAACATTCACCCACACACTCAGTAGATAACATTCACCCACACACTCAGTAGATAACATTCACCCACACACTCAGTAGATAACATTCACCCACACACTCAGTAGATAACATTCACCCACACACTCAGTAGATAACATTCACCCACACACTCAGTAGATAACATTCACCCACACACTCAGTAGATAACATTCACCCACACACTCAGTAGATAACATTCACCCACACACTCAGTAGATAACATTCACCCACACACTCAGTAGATAACATTCACCCACACACTCAGTAGATAACATTCACCCACACACTCAGTAGATAACATTCACCCACACACTCAGTAGATAACATTCACCCACACACTCAGTAGATAACATTCACCCACACACTCAGTAGATAACATTCACCCACACACTCAGTAGATAACACTCACACACACTCAGTATAACACACACACTCAGTATATAACACTCACACACACTCAGTAGATAACACTCACACACACTCAGTAGATAACACTCACACACACTCAGTAGATAACATAACACACACTCAGTAGATAACACTCACACACACTCAGTAGATAACACTCACACACACTCAGTAGATAACACTCACACACACTCAGTAGATAACACAACACTCACACACACTCAGTAGATAATACAACACTCACACACACTCAGTAGATAATACAACACTCACACACACTCAGTAGATAATACAACACTCACACACACTCAGTAGATAATACAACACTCACACACACTCAGTAGATAACACAACACTCACACACACTCAGTAGATAACACAACACTCACACACACTCAGTAGATAACACAAACTCACACACACTCAGTAGATAACACTCACACACACTCAGTAGATAACACTCACACACACTCAGTAGATAACACTCACACACACTCAGTAGATAACACTCACACACACTCAGTAGATAACATAACACACACTCAGTAGATAACACTCACACACACTCAGTAGATAACACTCACACACACTCAGTAGATAACACTCACACACACTCAGTAGATAACACTCACACACACTCAGTAGATAACATAACACACACTCAGTAGATAACATAACACACACTCAGTAGATAACACTCACACACACTCAGTAGATAACACTCACACACACTCAGTAGATAACATAACACACACACTCAGTAGATAACATAACACACACTCAGTAGATAACATAACACACACTCAGTAGATAACACTCACACACACTCAGTAGATAACACTCACACACACTCAGTAGATAACATAACACACACACTCAGTAGATAACATCACACACACTCAGTAGATAACACTCACACACACTCAGTAGATAACACTCACACACACTCAGTAGATAACACTCACACACACTCAGTAGATAACACTCACACACACTCAGTAGATAACACTCACACACACTCAGTATATAACATAACACACACTCAGTAGATAACACAACACTCACACACACTCAGTAGATAACACTCACACACACACTCAGTAGATAACATAACACACACTCAGTAGATAACATAACACACACTCAGTAGATAACATAACACACATTAATACTGTGACTTAATCGCTCACTCACCTCCATCTTCAAACTTCTCTTGAAAATAAACAGCTGCGTTGGCAGTAAAGGCCAACAATGCAACACAAACGATCTGACACGATGTACCAATCTGCATTTTTATCAGTTTAATAATGCACTTTTTATTCTTTCTTTCTTTCTTCCTCTCTTTCTTTCTTTCTCTCCTTCCCTCTCGAGGTTTATCCGCAGCTCTTGAGGAGCGCGTGGCTGCACAGATGTCCGTCCCTGATTGGTCGACAGCCTGACGTTCTCCACCAATCACAAGAGCCCACGAAGCGCACCGGTCGCCTCCACAACCGGACGCTGCATCCGCCTTCCGCGCTGTTCTCCGATCAGCTTGCGATCGCATAGATGAAATGCCCTCCTCTCGGATGACAGGACAGCGCTGACTCAGGATCGGTTTCTTTAGATATCACCGTTTTAGTGAGCGATTCTCACATGGGATGGGCCAGCGGAAATTTTTTTTGTGCAAATGTGGGATTTTTTTTATGCATTAAAGACAAAATGGCATTGTAGTATAGCCAGTCCTTTAGTACTTTAAAGTATTTATAATTAAAAATAGCCTTCATATACATTTTTAAAATGCACAGGCCTTAATAACGCCCTTATTAAATATATTGCCGATGTCTGTCCCATAACTTTGACTGTTAAATCATTTGATCCAATTATATCCAATTAAACCTTAAGCAACTACTGTTGCATTCATACAACATTTGCTGCTGTAATAGATCTGACTGACATTTTCAAGTGAATTAAGACTTGTAATATTCAATATAATATTTCTTAAAACCATCTTTCGAACAGTTTGTAAGGAACATATGAGCACATAGTTACAGAGCTACATTAAGCCTCCTGAGATACAGATAAGAAAGAAAACTTTCGTCTTCAGTGATGAAGAAATGTTTTGTTGCTCATGTTTCCCCTTTAAAATGGATTACCGTAGTTCAGATGATCAGCTGTAGAGGGCGCCTTAACACTGCAGTCAACTTCCTGGATCATGACGTCATACCAGCCCATCCAACAGGCAAGTTACACTATAGTCAAGGGTTCAACATTGTAGAAACAGATATAATGCAAATGACATTCTTCATTGACATGCTTCATTTGCACGCTTTAAAGGTAGGCTAGCCAATTTCTGAGATGCTAGCAATAGCAACATAGCTTTGAAAACAAGATCCTGGCTCTCCAAAGCCATGGCTACTCCAAAAGTCTGCAGAGGTATGCAAATACATAGTCTGACAGGCAAGCAAGATTCAGACCGAATCCAATGATTGAACAAACATTTTAAGGTTCTGTGCATTTCACAAAAGATATATAAATAAATTTAGAGCGCTTTACTTAGTGATTGCTATCAGGATGTGAAGAGACTTTCAGCAGCATAACAAAAAATGCTTCTGGAAAAGATTTCCTGCCCTAAATGTAATTGTTTTTTTACTTGAGCATTTTTGGTGAGCAAGTTTTACGTTTGCTCTTTAACAACACCTGAGTGAACTTCAGGAGATCTGACTTCATGCAATCACCCTTGACAAAGTTACATTTTGAGAAACAAATTGAGAAAAGCGCTGGCAAACTTTATTGGTAGATGCCAGTTTCTTTGATACTTAATGCAAAAGCACATTTTGATTTGTATTTAATGCACTGAAAGTGTCCAAATACTTGCAGTCACTGTATAGTGGCTGCTGTTTTAAAACATAATATGATACAGTATGCAGTGATAAACATTTTAAGCAGCAGTACGCCAACATTATTCTTCTGTTCTCACTGGTGACGTCCTGTTATCATCTCAGAAATAAATATTTATTGCAAAAATGTGTTGAACTCTTGAATCTCGTCAGTATGATCAAAGACTGAGTCAAGAGGAACATTACAAAGATTGTTAATTTCCTGATCCATTTGTCATACAGTACAAGAAATATCAAATATGTCATATTGCATTGTGTGATCCAATATGATCCAATATTGTGCCCTGTTTTTTTTTTGTTTTGTCATACACGTATCCCATACATGCAGAAAAGTAGCTTACTATACAGACATATAACAATAGTGAGAGCAATATAGTAACATGCTAATCTGAAACAAATTGTTCTTATAAACCACAAAAAAGAGAAAACAAAAATCTCGCTCCCCTCTTATTGCCAAACTAATGTCTCATTATAGCATGCAAAGCGTACGTAGAAAAGTTGTAGACATCAAACCCAATTAATTCCGCTTGCTTCCCTTATTATTTTCACCACAGACATGTTCCTCTAATCAGAGAGTTAACTACATCTCGCGTTCCAGACCCCCGCACAGCGTGACGGCTAAAGAAAAAACAGACACAATCAATTCATTATTATCAGACCCTCGGTGAAGGGCAGGTCTTGCAAATGAGAGTGGAGGGGTATGGACGCTGTTTTAGTTGGTGAGGTTGTTATGATTGGTGGAGAAAATATTCCTCAGAACTGGTAAAATTGTTTGTCTTCTGTATTTGTGGTCAACTAATGTGATTTTATCAATAGGCAGTTTCGATCTCCAGAAAGAAGGATGATCAATGGCATATATAAATCTTTATCTAATACAATGTAAATGTGTATTAGAGAGGCATACATAATTGCTGAAATTTGATTAACACTAAACTTATTAAAGCTGGAATCCATAACTTTCACCTCTCTACCACCATCTCTGATTGAAACGTAAAATTGCAGGTTGCTTTTCTTACTTTCATTACGTATGTTGAAGTCAGATGAAGCCAAACTGACATTCTTGAGGAAATCGGACCTGACAGCTCATAAATCATTATTAAACTTACCGTTTAAAAGGGTTTTGGGGTAAGGAAAGGAGACCATTTTGAACTGTTCTGATCTGTCACGTACTTGCTGAATAACTTATTTTTATGCCAGAAAATGTACAGATTGCAGCTTTTACTGAATCATGTACTATAAAGTTCAGAGATAACGGGCCAAGAAGACACAGTTGGACGATCATTTTAAAATCATCAAATATCCGCTGAATAGATATTGGTCTATGACTTTGCATTTTTATTGCAGTAGATGCAAGTTTGTACTTATAAACACTGAAGTGAAGTTAAATATACTTGAATGAAACCACTTGGTATTCTTCTTGAAATCCCTGAACTGATATGTCTTCTGCTTAAATGAACACTGGTCACTGGAACACTTGACCTTTGACCTCTACACTAACCCTTACCTGATGCTTGTCAGAGGCCATCAGAAGATGATGCCAGAGAGAATCCATCACAGCGTCTCACACTTTTGCAATTAAAAGCAGCACCAAATTAAGAATAAGATTGTAGAGATCTGTAACACAGGAAGTCACCGAGAAGCTGTTTGTCAGATTATGATAGCACATTTTACTGGACCATGTGTTTGTGTGTGTGTTTGGTGTCACTCAGATATAAAAACCAGCAGCAGCACATGGGACAATTAGGGCCGGTCATAGGGAAGGAGATCTGCCCCCCTAAATCCCCTGCGAAGGGATGATGGATGGCCGGCTCATCTTCTTAACGGGCTGGCTTGGTGCCGTTGACCTGCGGGGGTAGACAAGGACAGGTCACTAAACCCACAACCCAGTCAGGGCCATTGAACACGCTCACTAATTTGGTGGGGCTCACTAGTTGAGCTATAGCTCTGCTTTAAGCTTTCTACCTGGTCTTACCCTAAAATGACTTTTGTCAGTGTAAACTAATGTAGTGTTGATGTTTTTTCCAAACAGAATTCAAATAGCTCATAGTAAATCCAACGGCTGCTACAATAATAAATCAGATGTTTTAAAGGTGTTCAAATGAGGGAGTTCATGATTAGAATAATACTGAATCATATTTGTGATTGTGACAGTGTTATAATAAAAGAGTTTCTTTTAGTTTATACTGTTATCCTCAAAAAAGGAAATCTAGGTGTGTGTGAATTACAGTTTGTTTAACAACTGAGCATTTATCATTTGAAATGAAATATTATTGAACAAAACGTTAAAAAAACATTCTAAATGTTATTGTATGAAGCACATTGTGTAGCTTCTCTAACCTTTCCTTCTTAACAGTTTAGATCAATTTAAAACAATTTAGATCTAAATTAACATCCTGCATGAGCGTTTGTGGCAATTTTGTGGAAAATATTAACCAGTCATACATTTACATTATTTGTCTTTATTCCAATTATTGAAAAAAATCACCAAATTTATCCTAAAACAAACCTAAAAATCCAATCACATCAAAATGCCCCCACCAGACCAAACACAAAAATAATAACAAAAATAATGAGAGTTAATATACTGTACAGATCAGTGATAAAGCTGCATGATAAAAAATGAGACCGAGTCCACTGAAGTGATGTCTAAGTGTACAGATATATCTTATTTGGCTTCATCGTAGTTCATGGAAATCCATAAATCTTTAATAACATCTCTGTTTTATTATTTATACTCTTCTTTATAACACACACTATCAAATAATATGTTAAACATTATGTATGCATAAACTATATTCAGATGCCATTTGTATCACCACTGGATCACAGTGCATAAAAACGTGCATTTGAAACATCCATAAAAATGTATTTGATGGATTGTCACAGTGGCCACAATCAATTCACATTAACTCAATGCCTTTATGAATATAGAATATGAAAGAAAAGATCAAGTAATTTGATTGACGTTTGCACGTTAAATGGCATAAGCAGCACTGCAGCTGGCATGGACACGCATTAGTTTAGACTCAAGGAGCAATCAATAATTCTAAATAATAAAGAGTCAGTGGGGAGTCATGTCTCAGAGCGTCCACACTCAC
The DNA here is from genome assembly GCA_036877525.1 of Chromobotia macracanthus. Lineage (NCBI taxonomy): Eukaryota > Metazoa > Chordata > Actinopteri > Cypriniformes > Botiidae > Chromobotia > Chromobotia macracanthus. The sequence goes on from JAZGTH010000003.1 coordinate 3,933,977, forward strand.
ACACACTCACACACCTGCTACAGAGTGAATGTGGCATCAAAAGCATCACTGTTTAGACAGACAATATATCATACTGCCATGTATATATCACACTACAATGTACTTGCACATGTCTGATTCCAAACAACAGATAGCAAAATAGTTTGTTTTTTGTTCAAATTAAATGTCTCAAACAAGCAATTGTCTCAATGTAAGACATGTTGATTTTTGTCTTGGGTTTTGTAATGTACATACTGTACTTTCTGTCTGTATTTTCATTTTAAGACATAATCTCACAGCACTGCTTGTTGTAGACAGGGCCATTAACAACAGCGATGTGACACTTGTACAATTCAGTACTACATTTATAGTTGCCATGGAAGTGTGGAATTTGTGACATGATTAAAAGAATAAAAAAGTGAATGTAATATTAACTCTATAATTGTGGTATAATTGTCCTCAAGAACATGTATGGGTCATCACTCAACCTAAAAGAAAAAGGAACAGTAATTATGTATTGCATAAAGATTCTACAAAATGATTTTCTGTTTTACGGTACTGTACATTTTCACCATGATGTTGATTTGCGATTAATAATAATGAAAATGTACATGAACATAATGACACAATGCAAAAAAGCTGTATTTTCTTTGTGCAAAATATAATTTCTTTAGAATTTGGGGCAAACGTAACTTGAACATTTCTCTGTGAGATTAACCATCTGAGACTGTTGACCATGAGTTGCTGAGTATGACCCTTGAACTATGAAAAATATTTTAGACTTGTTTATATGGTTATATGGTCATGTCAAAGCCCACTTTGAATTCAGGATTGTGGCACTGTTAAATGACCTGCTAGTGATTTAGACAAAGACATTATCTCCACACCATGGCTTGAAAAGAAACTAACGTTAAGTTACAATTCAGTGTACAAGACATTCAGTTCCTATGTCCTAGATCTTGCAGTCTTTTCTCTGTCCAGTTTTAATTATTATTTCAGTCATTGAGAGTCACTTCGTCCAAGCCACACTTTCTTTCAGTTGTTTCTCATGTCTGGCTGGTAGAACATGATCTTCACCTCTAAACAAGCACTGAGGTATCAGTTGTCCTGAGCTGCACTGTCCTGGTAAATTAGCCGATGTGAGTCGTCAATCCGATGCCTTCATACTTGGAAAAGCTTGGCACCAACAGAAAACCACTAACCTAAGAAGCTTTACAGCTGCAGGCTGCCTGCACAGACATGCCTTTAGATTCCACAATCTCAAATTGTCTTTGCTTTGTTGTCAACAATTACAAAACGAATCTGCAATAAATCTCTCAAACCAGGTTTGACCATCAGCATAATTCCAGGCATGTTTATGAAGACCCTTTGTAGCATAACATCCTGAAATATTTAAAGTCCTTTTTAATTTCCTTGACCAGACAAATTCAAAGTCAAAAGGGGTTCAACTTCACACTAATTATGATGTCAGATACAGAACTGTGTGTTGCCAGATCTTGCCTATGGCATTTGGTTAAACCCAATCATTTCTAAATAAAAACATCTTGTCTTTCCACACGTCTGTGAGATCCCAGTATAATATTGTAGTGTTCATTATTCTCTATTACATGGGCTGCCAGGTTTTGTCCATGGACTGAATGTGCTCCTTTGCCTTCATTCTCAAAGCTGCAATACTAGAGCTGCGATCTACATCCTCCAGTGGATATTTCTCATTGAATGCAGGGGGGCACTGGTAAGGAGGGGGTGGCATGGGCTGCATTCCCTGAACCATGCCCGGGGAGGAGTTCAGGAACCCGGGGTGACTCGGATAGGCAGGCTGAAGGCTTTGGCCTGGTCCCATGAATCCAGGAATGCTGTGCATGGGTGTGGTGTTGGAGAGCGGGGAGGAAAGCCAGGGGTCCAGGGGAAGGGAAGTACTCATAGGCCCCACATTTGAAGGCATGGGTGGCCGGTTGAAGGACAACATCGGTGAGTCATGGAGCTTCATGGCACCTGTGTCCATCTTCTCTTGTCGCCTCCATTTTGCACGTCGGTTCTGGAACCACACCTGTGGGTCACAGTCAAGAGTTCGAAATCTCATTATGGACAACATAGAATAAAGAAAATTGTGCCGCATCATTTCTATGCACAGAATTGCCATGTTAAATTTTACATTCGGTTTATAGCAGAAATGATATAACTGAGAGCCCTAAAGGGAGGGTGACATCTTATGCATTCAAAGCTAGGTTGCGATTGCTAGCTTCTCCGAAATTCCCTATCCTACCCACTAAACTGAACAAGATCCTGTTCATTGAATCAGCACCTCCTAAATCTGTTTCAAATAACCCCAATGTCAAAGTTGTAATGAGATTTCAATTACATTGATTGCTGCACTATTACCCTCTGTTTGATGCCATTAATTGCCCCAGCTGGTATTGTCCAAAGCTTTACCTGAACTCGAACCTCTGGAAGATTGACCTTCATAGCCAGTTCTTCTCGACTGTACACATCAGGGTAGTGGGACTTCTCAAAGGCTCGTTCCAGCTCATGGAGCTGGTAGGTGGTGAAGGTGGTTCTGTTGCGTCTGTGCTTTTTTTTAGGTTGATCCTCATCCAGTGGGTCCGGGGAACGACTGTCACTCTTCACAGAACTCCGTGGATCTTCTAGATCTTTGTCACACTTGTCCATGGAGAAAAGCCCAGTGTCTAGAGCAGAGATGAGCTTGTGTCAGGTACTTTGTAAAACTGCAATGCCAAGTTGTGCAATGCTATATTTAATCATTTGATTTTTAGATTTTTCCAAAAATCTAAAAGTATTATTTGTCCATGCAACGCGTGGCCACGTGTGATGCTTAGGTGCTGTAGGCAGTTACCAGGACATTGCTATGCAGTTGCTAAGGTCTAGTTGTTTTTAGCACATTTTAGCACCCTAGCAACCATGCTTTGTGGTCGCTAGGGTGCTCTGCGTGTTTGCTAGGTCAAGTTTGTTTAAATATTTATGAATGAATATAAATTATGTAATAAAAATGTAATTCTGTGTCTACAAAAAAGTGGTATCAGATAGAAATATTATTGTAGAGTATTATTACTATAAGATAAAAACAAACATCATGGGTTTTAAAGAAAAAACCTCAGGTGAAAGCATCTGCTAAATTAAAAACTGTAAATAAATATAAAGTAAACTGATATAACAAAAATGTTAATAAAGCTTACAATAAGCTTGTACAATGAAAAAAATACTTTAAAAAATACAAAATAATAATGCAGGATTAAATGTCCTCAGACAAACCAAATTCTTTTATATCTGTCCTTACAAAAACGTTCAGTGTCACCAGTATGACACAGTGGTTTAAGATGGTACTACAAACCTTTCATTCTTACGAGTACCCATAAAACAAAAGATTTGTGAGTTCCATCACTTCTGTCACTGCAAGTAAGTCCTTCCAGTAATCCTTAAGCAAGCACGCAGATGTCACCAGTTAAACCTGTGGACCTCATGTGGCCAAGCTTGCTAATCCAACCCCTAAGAGGTTCACAAGGCTACAGCGCAGGGGCCAACTGGCCTGACAACAGTGAAGATTTTCATTTCGCAGAAACAGCTAAGAGCGAAGCAAGCCGCATGTTCAGGTGGGACAGATCCAATATGAATCTTATTAAGTTAGGCAGGATTAGAATCAGATCATTAGCTCAGTGTTGCTCGGTAGCAGCACAAGTGTTAAATGTGTTGCTGTATACAACTTTTATACACAAACTGCATACACCCGCTCTAGTGCAGTTAGTGTCTGTTCTGAGCTGATTAGCTTTGTTGATTTTGTCTGAGCTTTTGTCTCAGTACCCTACTGTATGTTGCCTTAGTGTAATATTACAAAAACAGCTCAAAATAATTCAGAGACCGGAAGGTATGATGCATCTTTCCATTTGGTGAAAGAATCTTTTTGGCATATTAAATCATTTTATTTTTGTTAGGCTAAATACCATAGTAAATACTTTAGATTCTGTTTGACTCTGTTTATGTTAATGATGTAGAGAAATTAAAATTTAGCTTATATTGAAGGAATGATCCGAGACAGGCCAGGCAAGACCTGTGGACAGGCTCTTTCGACTTGGGCCATCATGCAATGCCCTGATAACCATGGCCTGGAAACCTTCCACAGCGCTGTAGCAACACTGTTTCATGCAGGCTATTACATCTCACATTTTCTTGTAAATGTAAAAATGTAAAATCTAGTTTTGTTCTACACGTCATCTGCACACACAAATTTTGATGTATTTTAATGTATTAAGTATTTTGACTATTGCTAAACTCTCTCGGTGACAATCAGACAGATTTCACCCACAGTTTGTCATCATTCAGTTGTTATTTTCTGTTAATTGACGTGACATTAAGCAGACAGGAAACAGGAAGTGGTCACTTTTACCGTGATAGACTGACTGCTGGGAGTTATCAGGGAGACTTTGCAGGTGACTGTAGGGGTTAGAGGTCACTTGCTTCTCTTCTTCCCCCAGGTCGGGTTCATCCACTTTGTGTGTTCCAACAGGCCCCACCGGATTGAGTAGGGGGTCCTGGTCTTTACAAAAACCCAGAATCACATCAATGCTGTGGACACGGCCACCCATTCCTGACCCGCCTTTACCCAGATCATGGTAGTTGTCCGTTGAGAGACAGCCATCATCCACCATATTCATTGTATCCGGTGACAAATGCATCCAATCTGTATGTGTAGCAAATCTCCTTGAGAAAACAGTGTTTAAATTGGGTTCAAAAACAAATTTTCTAGCTCGTGGCAGTCAGAGAGGTAAAAGAGCCGCTTTGGAGACCGGCGTGTGTGAAGAGTTCCTCTTTACAGGTCTGTCCAAGAAAAACATACAGTACATTAAAAAATACTTATAGTAAATTTGTTAAAGTTAGTCTTAGTAAAGGATTTTGAGGTGGTTAGTACATCAAAAATATGTCTACAAACCTTTATTGTAGAGATAGTGGACAGGTTTTATTCAAACTCAGTTAAACAGAGTCGGATCTAGTGTCTGACAATCTTTAATATCGCACATGGTTTTACAGTGATGACAAAAAGAATTTGGACTTCTCACTCACACTTAAAAATGTCCGAATTTCATTGCTATTAAAACAACATAAGGGAACAAGTGCAAACAAACAAATTAATACTTCTTCCGGGCCTGTTTTTACAGTGACTCTTAAACAGCAGTTATATGAAGTTATATGAAGTCAGTTCTCCTCAAGTTCACTCAGGTGTACATTTATTTATAATAAATGTGACTTTACAATTCTGCAAATTCTTTGCATTTAATAGAAGAATGGTTTAATACTTTGTTATTTACTGCAATTAAGTTTTTCATCACGCCTTTTCAACATTTATTAAAGTGAGACTGTAAGTTGTATGGCATATTGTCAATAGTTTATTTAGTCTAATGTATAAATGTCTACCTATTTAAGATAATTTAGTATTTAGTTTATTAAATAAAGTTAATAAATTCAGTTAATGCAAGTGTAAACATTCTGTTCCAGTTAAGTTTTTTCTCCTGTAAACTTCAGGTTTCTCTGTGCTGGAACAAACTCCATGTCTCCAGCACATCACATTTGTCAAATGAAATGTAAATGGACAGCTCTGACCCTTTATGTTTTCCATGCTTCACCAGTTTCACTGAAAGATAACTGGGGCACTGAGTTCAAACACTTTATTGTTGCTGCGCTGAACATTATTGAGCACTCGATGTATGAAATATAACAAAGACACACTGTGCATGACAACAGTTGTCAGTTTGACGTAATGCATGAATCAGCTCTTAATCTAACTACTCTGAGAGCAAAATCTTTTTATAGGTTTGCATTGGCCTATTCGTCAATTTTTTTAATTTTAGATGTTTAAATTCTATTAAGTATCTTATTTGCAAAGTTTATGTAGTTATGTCACTTTTTATTTTATTTTTCTCCTAAAACTCTCATAACAATAATATTACATTTTTAAGAAATTGTTTCGATTCTTGTTGTTAGAATCGTACATCACCGTATTACAGCCCTGCATTAACAGTTTTAAAATTACAGTTTTTTTTAAATTACATTTTTACTGAAAAACATGAGTTTGTATGCAGTCACGCGTTTAACTACGAGTTCTTTTATTCTACTTATAATACTACCATTGTGATAATGACTTCAATGGACAGTGAATAGTTACTAACTAAGTTCCAACAGTTCAATCAACCAAAACCAAAAGTTTGTGTTTACAAAACAAGGTCATATTTTTAAATATGATGTAAATATGTAAATTAAAAGATACCTTGTGCATCAACTTCTTAGGTCATCAGAATCACGCTGTCTGGTTATCGACTCCAAGCAACTCCGCAAATGACAGTCTGCCACTTTTTACCCACGGCGCACCTTGTTTAGATGAAGTTATCATTAACAATTTTACTCTCAAAAGTCCTAGAAGTCCACAAATTGTCCAATTCACTCAGAGATTTAACACTCTGAGAACATATGGAGGTCTTGATCTTTAGGATGAAGCCATGCAAACTGGCCTGACACACAGAGAGCCGGTGGTAAGAGGAAAACACTTAAGAGGTTTATTAATTGGAATCCTTCCCCTTAAAGGATGATTGACAGTTGTTCTCTGCTGGGGTAATTGCACTAAACGTTAGCTGTGGTTTGGCCACAGAGGGAGGCCCACGCTAATGAAGCGCCACAGAATGTCTTTTCAACAGTCTTTTGTCTAAATAATAATGGTGACCTACTGAAGTGTCCGGTAAGCCCCAATTTAACAAAGACAACACACCACGCATTAAGATGTAGTGCAGCCAAATGCCTTCAATGCTTCATAAAGACGGTCAAAATAAAATGTAAATAAAATGTAAACACTCAAAAATAAAACATCTTTATTTTAACTGCCATAGGGGAACCCAAAGCACATGTTTGTTTTATAGCTTTTGGATATTGTTGTGTTTGTTATAATTGTACGAATATGTTAGTGGTCTGATATGTTCTGAGAAATAAGAGTTAATATGGTCTACCATGTAAAATGTTGTATGTTGTCATAGAAAGTGAGAGTAAAGGATATGGAAAGATGAACAGACATCATCGGATTTAGTCTGTATGTATTCATGTATTTACATGGGATAGAGGAATAGCGTAGTTATACGGGACCAATTTGTTTAGTGGCCTGGACGTGTACTGTTACATATTTATTTTTCCTAATGATTTATAAACAATGCTTTTACATTTATCATAACCCAAAACCATTATCTCAAGGTTTAAATTGGATTCGGTTTGTAAGGGTTTATTATTGGTTCTGGTCTTTCTAAGTTGGCACTTAGGTGGATGATAAAGTCTGTAATAGATTGGCTTCACCTGATCATAATTACTTCAAATGGACCTCATGTAGCTCATTAGACGCAGAAGTGACCTCATCAACTGGTGCCACACTTGACCTCAGATTGGTAAACAAACTGCTCAGGGTCTGTATTAATTGCTTTAAACGTGGCTTCCTTTATGTTCTCAGTGGCTTGTGCTGGAACAGTACGTGAAAGTCTTGGGATGTGATGGTTTCTTTAAAGCCAGCTGGCTGAACTAATACTGCAGAGACCCACGGACTCATAGATCAGCCCTCATCTTAATCAGACTACCGAATCTACTGGAGATTTTCTGTGGACTTAATGAAATCTAAAGATTAGACGACCAATTAGGATCTCTGAATAGTGAGATTTTCTGTTTTCGCTTTACCTTATCTTAAATATGTTAACAGTTAGAATTCTTTTTACTCCAGTTGAGGATTGGACCATCCGTGGTGTACGCTCCCTATCGAGTGCATTTATTTTCAGTCTGTGTGAACAGACGCGGGGACTAATTTGCATATTAATGGATCTGCAAATACTAAATGAAGTAAATGGGTAAAATTGCATTCAGGCTGTTTTACAGGACAAAGGATATTCAGAAGTCATTCTCGCACTCAAAAATGAGTTGTCAGGAGAAAAATTAACAATAAGTACATGCAAAAAAAAAAAAATAGCATTTCAGGACATTCTGAAGTTCAAGTCTGGTGAACCCTGACCTGTAAATTCATAGCTCGTGAAGACGTGACCAGTACACGATTAATATGTCCGATAATCGTACTTTAAACTATGTTAACTGCTCTGACTAGTACACTGTAAAAAATACTTTGCTGCCTTAAATTTTTACGTTTAATCAACTCATTTCAATTTAATACTTTAAATCTTGACTGGTATAACTTAAACAAAGTAGGTTAAGCAATTTTCCAATTATTTCTTATAAGTTACCTCAACTCCACACCAGTCAAGATTACAAAGAGTAAGTTGAAATGACTTGTGCAACCAAATTGATTAAACTTAAAAATTTAAGGCAGCAAAGTTTTTTTTACAGTGTATGACATGTCAGTGATTTACTGTCGTGGGTGCCATCTTGAAGGATAATGTTAGCAATAGCACACTGTACTCATAACAGGCTCCAGCAAATTTTAACAGTGAAGATCAATGTGGCAAACACGATCGATAGTTGGCTTTGTTAACTGAATGAAGACGCTAATAATCATTTTATCATGTTAAAATATTAAGGCTGTCCTTCTTTGCTTGTTTCTTCATTATCTTAATTGGGAGCAAATTAGCTAAGAGGTGCAGCATGGCTATCAAGCTCCTTAGTTTCATCAGAAGACAATTTAAGCCCCACAGATCCTATTAGTGACAAAGCAGCTAACGCTTGAAGAAGCTGTGTCAGCTTACCAACCCAGAATGGGGGAGGGACTGAAAAACGATAGATAGATAGATAGATAGATAGATAGATAGATAGATGGGGCTGAAAAACTAAAGACAGACAGAGAGAGAATGGGAAAGGGCTTAAAAACGGATGGATGGATAGATAGACAAATATAGACAGTTGGTGATGACATACCCACTAATATCCCCCTATATTTATAGTTATGTAGCCTATTCTTAAGGTGTTTATGCCACCCACACATTAGGCAATAGATACCTTTATATATTCATACATATGCATATACAATTATTGTCTTAATATGCATATATGTTCTTAATTATGTATTTCTCTATAGTACAGAAGCTGTGTCGCTCAGTCTTATTGCAGAGCACTGAAACATACATTAAACTGTCAGGAGTACATCACCTCTCCAACACGCTGATGTATGTTCAACAGCCACAAAACTCCACCCATCCATTATATGATTGGTCTTTTGCAATGAATCTTGGGTAGGTAACCCGTGTTCAGACTGCAGCAGTGCTGGCTTTGCCAAAGACTGCATCGAATGCACAAAGGGGGCACGAACGATCCTACTTTAAATGATGAATGGGACTCGTAGGTCCATGAGACCACAAGTCCAATGAGACCCAGTGGGGACCGGGCCTGTGTTTCCTCAATCATGACTCCTCAGCAAGTTTCCTCACCTCCTCAAGATGCAATTAGAGAATTGAGATGTCCTGTAAGATGGCTGACATTGATTGGTTCCAGGTCACAGGCTGGAGGACGGAGGAGCAAGAACATGAGGAAACATCAATCTGAGTATTGAGAAGCCCCATAGATTGACCTTTTAGCTCAACACAGAATAAACACACTGCTGCATGGCTTGTGTTGTTGTTGAAAAGTAAAGTTTTAAATGATTTTTTAAAATGAATTTATAATTAATTAAACAGAGAGGCCTATAGCATGACATCATTCGCTGTTGCTCATTTCTTCATTGTTTTATCTGAATTAATTTTACACGATCAAAGCCGTGGTGTGATCCACCATTAGACTTCACCCTGTGATGAAAAATTTTCCCAAGAGCAACAAAGGATGTTAGTTATGGAGTACATCTTGCTTTTTTTTAGTAAATCTCAGTGTGTGTTACATAAGGGAAGTTGTCTTAGAAACATAAATATAGCCAATAGACTATACATTTCCCTGTGGGCCTATTCATTAATTGTAACACAGTTTGTGTTAGATTTATCCTACAGCTTTCTAAATAATTACATCACGACACACTTTTCCTCTGTCGCCTGCTTCATCTTGATCATTATGTTCTGAGCTTTAGCCTTGAGTGCGTCAAAGTCCGCCTCCATGTTTTGGAGTTTGCCTAAGATGGAATCATTGATCTCTTCCTGTTCCTCATCCTCCTCCACCATCTTGGCCAGCTCCTCGGGCAGGTCCAGGTCATCTCTGGCCATCTGAATGGTGCCATTGTCTTGTGCACTCTGTTTCCAAACAATCAAAAATGGATTGGAATACATTCTCTTGCTATCCTGACAACAAAACTTTAGTCTGGTAACATTTTCATTAAGAATGTTCTAGGAACATTCAGAACGTATTTTAGATTGTCGTTTCAAAATTATTCCCTGGTTATTAAGAACCTTCGACGAACAACTAAAAAAATAATGTGATATAACATTTGTGAACACTCAAAAATTTGTGACTTTGAGAGAACGTTTAGAGAATGTTAGCCAACGTCCTGAGAACAAAACCACCTGTTAAACCTGCCCAGAATTTCACCATATTCATATCGTTGTTTACTATGTGTGGACAGATCACACAGTCACACCACAGCACAACTTTTGACCCGATTAGGGCTCCTGTGACCCAGTTCTAGACTTAATGCTCTCAGGTGTTATGTAAAGAGATAAGGTACGGCATAAAGCAACATCATAACAATGCGTGTAGTCTGTTTTCCAAGACGTCACAGTTGTTGGCTTTTACACTGCAGGGTTTCTCCTGTAAAGCTCTCGATCCGGTGGAGATATCCTGCTGAAGTCTTCACAACCTCAATAGGGAACAAGCTTTATTGTTTCTCATAACCAAATCAAACTATATATATATATATATATATATATATATATATATAGAAATGGCAAAACAAAGCAATCTTAAATAGCGTAATTTCATATTTCGTAATCATTCGTATTTCAGATAAATCAAGGTTATCAATCAGCTTGTATCGTGATTTTTTAAATTAAAAATATAAGAGTGTGCGTCACTCCTGTCACGTGAGCGTTAGGAATTACCTGCTGATCTCCTATTGGCTGACAGACCACCGGAAACGGAAGTTAGGATCAGGAGACGTCACAGACTGAGAGGATTTTAATTGCGAGAATCACTTAATGAATCCCAGCGAATGTATTTGTACAATGTCCTATAAATGTTTACCTTTGCGTGTTTCACAGTAATCCCCTGGCAAGCACAAAATAATGATGAATTATTTCATGCTTAGACGCAATTCGTCTCATGTTTGTTTGTTTGTTTGTTAAAGTGAAGTTTGTGGTGACTTGTGGTTCATTCTCCGGGTAGATGTATGAATCTGGCGCCATCTTGTGGTGAATATTAGGAAGCATCGTGTGACTAAAGGAAAAACATAAAGTCAAATTCATGAGTTTGTACAACTCCCAACTGGTCTTCTCGTATAGCTACACTAATCATGTATTTGTACATATCTGTGTGTGTTCTGGTGTATGTGTTATTGTCTTTTTTGTGTTTTCATAATATGCTACATTTGCACTTACATCGAACTTATAACATTTTAAATGAATTGTTTTTGGGTGTAGTAGGCGCTAGACTGTATTTGGTAAAGGAAGACAGAGAGAGAAAGCTTTTGCTGAAATATTCCACATGGCTGCCTGTCCTAAATGACGGAATGGATGCTAATGGATGGTTGTCATGCCGGAAGGACGTCCTCTTTCAGGTCTGTTTATTTCTCAGACAGGAAAACCTCCAGCTCTGTCTTTTAAAAAAGCAGCTCTCTCTTCATTCACAATATCTCATTAAAACCTTCTGTCTGCCAAACAAAATCCATTACAAAATGCATTTTGTATTTAAGAGAAAGTATTTCTGTTGTTTTGTCTGATGTGTTTGTTTCAATAAAGGCTTATTTTGAGTTATAATTTTTAATAATCCCTATAACCCAATGAGATCTAATACCTAGCAGATGCCTCTAATACCTTTGCCCTGATTTTGTTTTTAATAATCAACTGATACTGAATGCGATTCCTCAAGTATGAATACTATTCTATGTTTATTTAACTAACAATTCCCTGTAATTTCAGGTGTGATGTAAAACACATTATAAAACCAAACGTCTGGCCCGAACAGACCCATTAGGCCCATGTGCTGAGCATGTACATTCACTGCACAACAGCCTGGAAGCCATGATATACAAGCCTCGTGTGTTTCAAACAGATGACATCATTATATAGAACCCGAGCCAATCAGAGAGCAGCAGGAAATATGTCTCCACCAATCACAGACCTCCAGGGGACTGAGGGGTGAGCCTCTGTTTTCAGACACAGCCCAGAGCGCCAAGCAGCTGTGAGAGAGAGAGAGAAAGGGGAGGAATCATAGGAGGGAGGAATGTACAGAGGAGAGATTGTGTGAGAGCTGTACCGAGCTGGAGAGACAGGGATGCTGTTGCTAGGGAACAGTGAAGGGACATCCATCTTTAGTAGCTTGTTCCAGATAGAGCAAAAACACAAGACTGGAAAAAGGTTTTCCTTTCAAACAGGATGAAAACAGACACTTTTCCAGGGAAAGACAGAATAAGAGGAAAACGACGTGACTCCAGGTGAGATTACACGATCAGTGTTATAGAAGGGCTGCGGCTGCATTCTGACATCACATGACTGGGATTATGTGGTGGACTCGGGCAGAATGCTGCATTTTCTGAATCTGTAAGTCTGCTAATAGCTGCACATTTGCCAAGCAAAGGGGACCTATATGCCAACATCAGAAGATAGGAAAGGGGTTTCATTAGATATTAATACTTTCTGTTTGAGACTGTGCTGAAATCGTCCACCCGGCCCTGTGTGAGACTGCTAGACAACCTCCCATTATCAGCCTCCACCCTGAGAGAGTCGCCATCTGCTGCTGTCCTGGCACTAAGAAGAGACGGACAGACAGAGAGACAGACAGCATGTCTTATGCCTCCTCTTCTAATATAAACACAATGGATTTAATCGCAAGTGTCCTCATGAAACTTCTGCAGGCCTAAAAGGGTGGAGACACTGCACAAAAAGTCAAATCTCGTGGAAAGAAAACTTCTGTTGTAAGTATGTCACAAGCTAATGATATGATTTTGGCAACCCATTTTAATTTTGTAATGTGAATTTTGTAAGTGCAAAAGGACATTCAATGAGATCAAAATGTTGGAGCTGATTGTATACATGACAGGTGGTTGGAGGGGAGGGGCTGAAAAATAAGAGGGCTCGGATGGAAATTTAGATGAAAACATTTTTCTGTGTCTGTGATTTCACACCCGGAAGCATGGTAAAGTTTGCATTGGAGCTTCTGTATGTGATTTCAGGTCACTTTAAAAGATCTTCTGTTCTTCTGTAGATCAGTGAAATTGAGACAGAGGATGGGAACAACTGAAGCCACTTTGCGCATGGAGAACATGGAGGTGAAAGATGAGTGGCAGGATGATGATTTTCCTCGGTAAGATCTCACTCTTTACATGTCTGACAGAGAGAGCGACAGAAAGTGAGCACTGACTGGTGTCAACGGCTGCGTTTGCAATCGCACACTGCCACACTACTATCCTAAACTAAGGAAACGTGCTAAAATAAGTTTATACTTCTGTCCTTCCAACTTATAATTAGATGTTTACAGTGATAATACTACCATAGATAATATTTTTCATAATTTTGGCTATGTAATATTCCCCCCTCGCTACCATTTATGGGTTATCCCATTACTATTAACACGTTACCATTATGGTACCAATGTGAGGTCATCAGGGTTACTATCATACACATTATAAGCGTGAAATGCTCTGCACGATGTCATAAGTTAATTTAATACATTATAGTGTCCCCCATTTCAGCTCTGACTTTAAATATATCCTCTCATATTAAACTACATGTCCCCTGACACAGCACAGTCTGCTGGATAATTACACCCTGTGTGTAGTCAGCAGGGGAGAGTGTGTAGGGCCCTTTCCATTCCAGATTACATAAACACTCAGAAATACACAGTCACCCCTGACATTCAGTGATGTGATAATTGCCACCTTCTGGTGAAACATATTATTTAGAAAGCTCTATTGTCTGTGGGTTGACACAGATGTCTATACTGCATATTTGTATTTGCCAGTGAGCATTGTACGTTGTAGTTTTTAAATACTCCTGCACTGTAGTGAAATGAATGTAATTGCTAAAGAGCTGTGTTGCAGTTTATTATGTTGTGTTGTGTATCTTTATCATTTCTTTGGGTTGATTTACAGGCCTCTTCCTGAGGATGGTGATCTGGATGGACTCACTGACAACACTTGTAAGTTCTATAAATGAAAGCTAGGGGAGGCAGTTTCAGAGAGGCTAGCAATGGCAAGCTAGCTTTGAATGCATAAGACCCCCATCCTCCGTTCAGAGCAATTTCCAAAGCCATGCCTCCTCCAATAGTCTGAGGAGGTATGCAAATACACAGTTTGACAGGCAAGACAAGACAACCTATCACTGCACTCGGACTGAATCCAGTGATTGGATGAACATTTTATGGTCCTTTCTCAAAAGGTATATAAATGTATAAATTTATTTAGACACTTTCCTTAATGATAAGGATGTAAAGAGACTTTCAACCAGCATCTCAAAAGATGTTTCTGGAAAAGTGTACCTACCCTGCCTTTAACCTCAGGCTAATTTATATGTTTTTGCTGTGTAGAAGATCATGATTCTAAATGTTTACAGTGCATTTAAAATGTTTTAAACGAGAAGCATGATTTATTAGATGAGATTATGTTCAGGAGATGAGAACTCATGAGAAGTTGAAGGTTAAACAGCACTCTCAGGACAATGAGTATAAACATTGAATTAGGCTGGTTGTCACGTGTTTGTTTTGGCTTATTTTAAAATGTAATTTTATTAACTTTTTTTGGTCAAAACAATGGTTTGACATTTTTGTTACATTTGTCTTTTTTGATTGTTCAACATGAGTCAACATGAATCAAAACAAGTGTTTGTTATCTGCTGTCCAGCTCAGCATGGCACTCTGACAGCAGATCATTTGGAATCAGTTCATCATAAGCGCCGCACGCTGGTTGCCCCGGAGATAAACCTTTCACTGGACAAGAGCGAAGGCTCTCTGCTCTCTGAAGATTTTCTGGAAACTCCAGATGACCTTGACATAAACGTGGATGACATCGACACTCCAGATGATGACTCTCTGGGGTCCATCACCAATGGCAACGAACTGGAATGGGAAGGTCAGTAAGAGGTTAACGGTCAGAGGATTTCTCTTACAAAACAGAATCCATCACAGGCTTTCCACAGCTAACAGGGAATGTTCTTAAAACATGGAAATCTGACTTTTGCAGACTTTGGTAGTTTGGAGGTTTCTTTATCTCAGGAGAGAAATGTGAGAAGAAAATGCCTTCTCATTATCTGCATTCATTCTTTACATTCAATAATTGTGTACAGAGATCTCAAAATGAACTTAAACATTTATCCACAAAATCTTTCATGTTATTGGCAGTAGTCCTTGTTTTCTTCTACAGATGATACTCCAGTGGCCAGTGCGAAAAATCCGGGGGGCGAGGAGGGCGATGTTGCGGGTCGTCTGTGGAGGACTGTGATTATTGGGGATCAGGAGCACAGAATAGACATGCAGGTGATTCGACCATACCTGCGCGTCGTCACACATGGAGGTCAGTTTTCATCAGCTTCACTTTCACCACTTTTTGATTCACCTGAATGTAAATGTAAACTAAGAAGGCTTGAACTGGAATAGCATCATCTGTGCTGTCCGTCATGTGGCATGTTCAAGAGTGATGTTCTGGGACTTTTCTTAGTCATCAGACTATAGACTTACATAGATGAATGGACCCGAGACTATCACAGAGAATTTCTTTGAACTGAACCATAGAGCAACCACACAGAACAACTTAGCAACTGCCTAGCAATGCCCTAGCAACCATCCACAACACCTCAGCAACACTTAGAGCAGTCTAGCTTTTGCATAACACCTCGACAACATCCACAAAACTGTAGCTTTGTGGCTGTAAGTTTATAACAGGTTGGTAATTGTAAGGGTTACAGAGAGGGTCATTTAAAACTAAATTATGGCTTTGATTACAAATTGTTTGGTGCATGAAACCTAGCAACAACTAACATTACAAGCGGACCACCAGAGAGGAGAAAATAAATGAAAAAGCAATATTAAATATGATCCCTTTAGTATCAAAGACTGTCTTACACAAACTGTGGGATCAATGAACATGAAAACTGTTATCTTTGACACTCAATACTCATAAAAACAATGTTACTCTCTGTAGGATACTATGGTGAAGGACTGAATGCTATTATCGTATTTGCTGCGTGCTATTTACCTGACAGCGGCTGTACAGACTACAGTTACATCATGGAGAATCTGTTTCTGTAAGGCTCCATACACATCATATTAAACAAAAACATACACATCATATTAAACACAAATGTACATGTCATATAATACACACACGTACACATCATATAATACACAAACGTACACGTCATATAATACACACACGTACACATCATATAATACACAAACGTACACGTCATATAAAACACGTACACGTCATATAATACACAAACGTACATGTCATATGATACACAAAGTACACGTCATATAATACACAAACGTACACGTCATATAAAACACGGACACGTCATATAATACACAAACGTACACGTCATATAATACACAAGTGTACACGTCATATAATACACAAGTGTACACGTCATATAATACACAAGTGTACATGTCATATAAAACACGTACACGTCATATAATACACAAGTGTACACGTCATATTAAACACAAGCGTACATGTCATATAATACACAAACCTACACGTCATATAAAACACGTACACGTCATATAATACACAAACCTACACATCATATAAAACACGTACATGTCATATAAAACACAAACCTACACGTCATATAAAACACGTACACGTCATATAATACACAAACCTACACGTCATATAAAACACGTACATGTCATATAATACACAAACCTACACGTCATATAAAACACGTACACGTCATATAATACACAAACCTACACGTCATATAAAACACGTACACGTCATATAAAACACATACACGTCATATAAAACACAAACGTACACGTCATATAAAACACGTACACATCATATAAAACACGTACACGTCATATGATACACAAACGTACACGTCATATAAAACACAACTGTACACGTCATATGATACACAAACCTACACATCATATAAAACACGTACACGTCATATGATACACAAACGTACACGTCATATAAAACACGTACACGCCATATGATACACAAACGTACACGTCATATAAAACACGTACACGTCATATGATACACAAAAGTACACGTCATAAGATACACAAGCGTACACCTCATATAATACACAAACGTAACACAAACATAAGCAGGATGCAGAATTGTAAATAGAGTTTGTGTTAAGTAGAATTAGAATCAAGTGAGGAGCTGTAAGTGTAGCTGAAATAAGACTTGTGATGGATATAAATCTGCAGGTACGTGATCAGTAGTTTGGAACTGTTGGTGGCTGAAGACTACATGATCATCTATCTGAATGGGGCAACACCTCGCAGGAGGATGCCTGGAATCAGCTGGCTGAAGAGATGCTATCAAATGATTGAGAGGCGGTATCTGTCTGTCTGTCACTAGCTATTAAATATGCATGAGCAATGATTCCTGTAGAAAAAACACAAATGACCTCTCAGTGAAATTCAGTGAACTTTGAATCGCATGAATGTTAAAATTGTATTTACTATAAATTTATAACAATTTGCCAGCATCCTAACATCTGACATCAATAGCCAAATATAATACATTATCTGAGCTAGGCTGTCCCAGCTAACAATTTCAGGTTGTAAGAACATTTTCTTAACGTTTCTGTTAAGTAACATGTTAACTGTGTTAAAAATTATATTTTGAATGTTCTAAGAACGATCAAAAGTTTTTTTTAGACATTGTATTAATGTTATTGCTTTTTTTTTTAATGTAATTGTGTAACTTTTTAAAATGTTCTAATAACAGCTTAAGAATAAAATTTTGCTATGATATATAATGTTAAAAACGTTCTACCAACATTACTACAAGAACGTTTTTGAAAAACTGAGAACTTTTAGAGAATGTTAGCCAATGTTTTGACAGCGCTCCCTGTTAGCTGGGATCTACAGCTATGTCAATAATATCAGTAACATGCTGTGTTGTATTTTAACAATGGTCTCATTTGCGTCTTCTCTTGGAGAAACATCTCAAAGTTTTCATTTAAATGAAATGTGACTGAGAACAATGTAGATTAATATGTGCAGTATACTGTAGATTTCCTGTGGATCATATTTTTAAGTGTCTTTGATTTGTTTTTTATTCAGGTTAAGAAAGAACCTCAAAGGTCTGATTATTGCTCATCCATCCTGGTTCATCCGTACAGTTCTTGCCATCTCACGGCCTTTTATCAGGTGAGGAAACATCTTGTGTCCTGATCACAGATCGCATCTTACTAATCTGGAGACTGCGTGTTACATTCTTGCATTGTAATTGCATTGCAGTGTTAAGTTTCTGGATAAGATTCGTTATGTCCAGAGCCTGGAGGAACTGGCTCAGATTGTGCCCATGGAGCATGTGCAGATTCCAGAGTGTGTGATGCAGTAAGTAAAGTCCACCAGCAGGGGGCGACATTGGGATAGCTTATGTTTACAGTCATTGTAAGAGCTCTGTGCCAAGTAAAAGTATTTTAAACATGATACTAGCATACTGTATACTACATACTCATTTAAAACGGTATGTGAAAGCTCAGAAATAAGAATGGCCATGTTGCATTCAAAAAAGTTTTAAAATGTAATTAAATGAATCGGGAAAGAGATGATATACTGTTGATATGCAGTTTATTGACACATTGCGAATGAAAGTTCAGTTCAAGAATAATGCATTGTGGGATACAGTATAGTACACGTGTGCTGTGGTGTAGGCCACACGTTTTGGCAAATGTAGTGAGTCATCTGGGCATTCCATGCATACTGAGAATTCACATACTGTGCAGAGTATGCATACTGCAAAAATAGTGTGATTAACATTGTAGAAGCTTTTACTAACATAATCATAGACATCACAGTGTTGACCGTGTCAGGTGTTTGAAATGCACCTTGCTTGTAACGTTTGTCAGTATGATAACATAGTTTGTGTTCCTGTCTCTGCAGATATGACAAGGAGCGAGTTAAAGCTCAGAGCGACAGGTAAAATTATAGGGCATTGAGGAATGGTCTCAAGATGTAAATGGACCTTTACAACTCTGACCTTTACAGTGAGTCAGATGTGAAACAGGCCACTGGAAGGCAGTTCCTCTTACAAATCTGCCCTTAAAACACTAATAACACACACACACACACACACACAGGTTTGATATATTATTGAGGTTTATAGTCTATATGTCTCATGAACTTTGATTGTTTACACACAATGTTAGTTATTGTTTTTAGAACATTATTAGATTTAAAGGCAGGGTAGGCAATTTTTTCAGAATTTGTTTTTGCTGATTGTAAGTCTTTAAAAATGAATTCTTAAAAAAATCCTTAAAAATACATATTTATATATCTTCTGTGGAAGGCACAGAACATAACATCAACCAATCATTGCATTCGGTCTGAATGAGGGCAATCGGGTGGGATCTTATGCTTTCAATGCTATCATGCTATTGCTAGACTCTCCAAAATTGCCTATCCTACCTTTAAAGTAAAACATTAGGATAGGACCAATTAATATGTCTACACACACTAACTGTATGTAATTTATAAAATATTTGTTGGTATTACAACATGTCTGATTTTAATAAGAATAATATTTGTGCATATTAGCGCATATGTTACTGCAGATTTAATGTCTGTGCATATTAGTGTTATATTTTACTAACATGTTCCTGTATTCATGCCCTCACAGGCTTGAACAGCTGGCCACAACATCAGAGAGGTAAATAACATCTCATTCTACATGTTTGACATGCATCACATTGATATATATCACATTAAAGAACATCAGATAATAAATAATAACCTAGCTGTATACACACACATTTATAAAATTACTTTTTAAGCAATAATAAATGACAGTATAAATGCTGTGGTATATTTAGTATGTAGTATATATAGTATTTAGTATTTAGTAAATATACTGTATACAGTATGCATTCTTTTGTATGTATACACAACCCGGGTGATCTCTTACATTTGGAAAAATGTGCAGTACAAAATAAAGCACACTGCACGGCATAATATCCCACAATGCAATGCACTTAACTTGGCAAAAATGAAGCTGATAATATCTGCTAACTATTTTTTATCGCTCGTTATTTCATTAGTTTTTTCCTCACAAAGTTAAATTAAAGACACAAAATGGTTTCAGAGTTAACTTACATGCGCCGTGAGGTGGCAACAGAATTGTTTCTGGAGGCACATCAAGAGCACACGTTCTGGATGTCTCCTTGATCTGGCTCACTCTTTCCAGGACTTGATCATCACATCAGGTGATGATGAGTTGAATCAGATGTTTGATTAAAGGCAGAGTAGACCCTTTGTTCCAGAAACGTTTTTGTTATGCTGGTTCTACACATCCTGATAGCAATCACTAAGTAAAGTGGTCTAAATATATTTATATATTTACATATCTTCTGTGGAAGGCAAAGGACAATAAAATGTTCAACCAATCGTTGCATTCTGTCTGAATACAATGATAGGATGTCCTACTTGCCTGTCAAACTGTGTATTTACATATTTGCAGACATGTGTTCATGTAAACATTAAATGTGGAGTGGGTTGCTTTGGATAAACTGTTTAATGTGAATGTGTTTGGTGTGTTCACAGGCCGCCTTCAGTAGCCGCCGAGGCATGTCCCTGATATCTCACACAGGGTAAGAGGCCAACCGCCAACAACCAACACTACATTGATCCAGCAGGGTCAGTTTAATGACCTCTGTGCCATGTGCCATATTTGGAGAGCGTCACGGCATCTTTGAATGGGCAAGAGTAGAGGCCCATCAACTCGCTCACTCACGCCATATGTTACATAAAGCACATCTGCTCCGTGCATCAGATCAGCAGTCGCTCCCTGCCTTCATTTTCTGCTATTTTTGACCAGACCGCTGCGTGTATGATATCCCAGCAGTCGTGAGGGGCAGGAGGTTATCGCTCACTGTGTGCCGTTTTCTCTAGTATTGAAGAAATAACGAACTAAATAGCTTTAACATAGATACTTCTTGTTGGTGTATTTTAGTGTAGTTAAGTGTAGGACTGTACTGTGCTGTAGTGTAGGATAGTCTACTTTAAATGACGCATTGGTCATGGCACACAAGCTACGGTCTCAAACTTATGCAACACTTTTTTTTCTTGTAGTGGTTAGTTATCTCTCTTTCTGTCTCTCTCTTATTAGCGGTTGTTCTCTCTGTTCCCCTACTCATCCCTCCTCTCCCCTCTGATTTATTTTTGAATGCCTCTCATGTCGTGCTTGGTACACCGGTCGTATATCATTCTGTTCTCGTGTGCTGGTGCCACCTTACTCAATGACCCTGTGACTCGTCTAATATGTGCAGCATGTACAGATGGCACATTCGACCAATCAAACGGCTGTATGACAAAACAAATGCTTAAAACTAATTAGACCTTGTGTTTAAAAAGTTTGTCGCCTGTAGGTTGCGTTAATCAGTTTTACGTGATCTAAATGAGTTCTTTTGTCATAGATTATACAGCAGAATGTAATACAGATTGTCAAGAAATGTTTATTTTACATTAAATATTTTTCAAAGTAAATTATATTGAGTGTAAAGAATACAAAACCTGTTTTTCAGAACCATTATGATATTTTACAGTTTTGTACTTAACATTAATGTTTGTTGGGGGAAAATGTGTTTTCATGAAAATAATGCTATAAAGTGTTAAAATAAGGATTGTTTTCTTTATGCAAAATGTACATGTGTCCAAAGTATTTATAGTTATAATATGATAAAAACACAAAAATAACTATAGTAGTAGGGACACTTACTGTGAATTATCTTTCTGATTTATCTACAGATTAATCCTGATGTCCTATTTAATCGTATTACAGGGACACATCCGTGCATGTCATTTCCAAAGACGCGTCTGTAAAAATTGAAGAAACATGGATGTAGTCTTAAACACAATCACCAACATCACATCACAATAATGTTTGTAGAGCATCTGTCCTTAGTGAGACTCGCGTTTGAGCTGAATCATTTTGAAGCTGGATCACAGCGCGTGAGAACATAAAAGCAAACAAACTTTCATGGACTCCATTTTCTAAAGCTTGTTTTTATTCTTAGAGGGACATCTGTGCAAACATCTTGTGTAATACTCAAAAATGTTTATTGTTGTACAGATTTGGTATGTTACTTTTTTTCCAAGACATCAGTTTAAACCAGCGGGACCCTAATCACAACTGATTCTTGTCTGGGTAGTTAAACTAGTTCCACAAAACTAACCTATACAATCTGTTACATAATGCTTTACAGGTCCACAGTCAACACGAAATCACGAAAAATTTGATCCTGTTTACATCCCTAATGTCTCTAATGTCCCTGGTCATACTGGGCATGATTTATCCATGTATTATTCTAAAGAAAAAGGTCTTTAACATCTTCTATAATTAATAATTTGATCCATGCCTGAAATGACTTTCCTCTTCTGCTGATGGTTAATGTTCAGCAATAACAAAACAGTTATTTCGTCGTTGTAGCATCAATAATAGCAAACAATGATCGATTGTGATCGAAACTACAATTATGAGATATGAAGATGCTCTGAAGGATACACTTGACCTTCTGCTTCCAGGATCAGGTCAAAAAGCCTCAGAAATGTGTGCTGGTGGTGTTTCAGGAGAAGAGATAATACACCCGAAATTACGCCAGATCATGGAAGTAAAACAGAATGCAAATGCAATTTATGTTGACTGAATAAATGTACTGTTCACCATATGCAGTTTGTCACTAGAAACCTGCTTCCAGCACCGTGTTTTTTATTGGAGTGTGAGTTATCTGTACAGTACACTGTACTGTACTTATTGTGTCTCTGAATTCAATGGAATGGGCACATACTTGGTGTTTTGCTGGGGTTTGTTACAGTAATGTAGGTCAGGGGCTATGTTTGGAACAGAATACCTGCACACTGTGCATTATGCACTGTGTACAGCCTAATATTTCTTTTAAAGGGGTACTCCACCCAAACATGAAAATTAGCCCATAAATTGCTCACCCTCAAGGCATCCTAGGTGTATATAACCTTCTTTCAGCCGGAGTATAACTTTTCTGAGTTATATTATATTGTGGTGCTTCTCAACTTTAACATGGTAGTGAATAGTGCCTGAGATTGTAAAGCTCCAAAAAGTGCATCCATCCATCCATCCATCCATCCATCCATCATATCATATCCAAATGTCTTCTGAAGCAAAATGCATTTGTGAAAGAAGATTATTAATGTTTTGTGCGCATTTAGCATCAATAACTTTAAATCTCATTGGTTCTCGCATGTCTCGTGACTGCAGTCACCAATGAGATACTAAGTTATTGACATGGGGCTGGCGTGCCACCATGTTGGCTGTACTTATTTATACAGATTTGTTTACATTACAACGCATCATACTGATTGCTAAATATGCTCAAAATATAAATCGTTTCTTTCACAAACATAATGTTTTGCTTCAGAAGACATCTATTAACAAAGTGAAGATGTATAAATTACTTTTATGATGGCTGGATGCACTTTGTGGAGCTTCAACATCTCGGGCACTATTCACTACCATGTTAAAGCTGGGAAGAGCCAGGATATTATTTAATATAACTCAGATTCTGCTCTGCGGAAAGAAGAAAATCATACAGAAAAATTCATACTAAATGCTAAATACATCCGGCATACTTCAGAAATAATTGCGTGGAAGTATTTTATTCCAAACATTGCCAGAATGTTTGGCCTGACTGGTAATCCCAATGTGCCATCTGAATTTATTGTCAGTAATCTGTGTACATAGATCATGTAATTTAGCTCTGCAGTACAAACTCATGTGTGTGTCCAACACAAACTGACAATTAAGACATCACAGGAGCCAGGGCTTGTTATACCTCCCCTCATATTGGCTTATGAGCAATATGTAAATATTTCTAACATTCTGTACTAAAGAAATTGTGGGGTACAAATATTGATGAATTATGTTAAACTCTATAATGGGCAAAACTGGGAATTTTTGATGTCACAGGTTAGGATTCTTTGATATTGGTGCTCATAATACATTTTTAGTGGATAATTTCAGCCACACCATTGTATATGTATATGTACATTATCAAACTGTTTCACAGTGCACTGTGTAAATCATGTGTGTCACAAAATGTGCAATAAGTAAAGTGAATGAGTCACTAATATTGGTGATAATAAAAGCAAAATGTCAGGCTTTGTGTATTGTGTGTATGGCTACGGTGGTTCTATTCTAGGACAAACAGAATAATATGTAATATGGAGTTGAACAACACATCATAGTTCTGCCAGTGATGTGTGTCATGATCACCTGTCCCAACAAGTCTCTCATGGGACAGTCATGAGATTCTGAAATGACCCCTGCATGTCATTCACTTCCTGACTAATGTCGGACGTGTTGTAACATTCCCAACAAATAGTATGTGTGGTCCTGACACCTCCTATTGTGCTTTTTCCTATAAACATAAGTCTGTAATCTCAGGTTACACTGGAAAAGCTTTACTTTTTTTTAGGAAAAGCAAGCATTTTTTATTCCCTTCCTCATCTGGATCCAATTATGATCACTATTCTCCTCAACAGTAAATGTTTTCATAGGTGTTTGTCAGCAAACAAATATAAATAATTGTATTTATATACACTTAAATCACTGTATTTACCATAAATAAGTGTAATTTAAAAATCAGTAACTTCAAAGACTGGCTAGATATAAATGGAATAAGATATAAACTCTACAGTTTAGCTGCTGTGATCAATATGAATGACTGATAAAGAGATAAAGACTCATCACCAGAATACAGAAAGTTAGAATATGATCAATTAAGATCATAAAAGCAATTGAATGTTTACATTATTTTCCACACATGGACTCTGACCTGCTAACACTTTTAGCAGGTACAAAATATTGCTTCACATTCGAAGCACATAGTAGATTTAACTCACAATCGTTCATTCTAGTGCCTACATTGATTAAAACAGCCTTGCGTCAGACACACTTATGATGCTGTCTAGGTACGGCACTCATAAGGTTTTGAACAGAGCTGGTAATATTGAGTAGTTTGCTGTCCAAGTGTTAAACCGATAGTCTGGTATTTGTATGTTGCATCAGAAGCATTTGTAGCATGGTGAACAGTCACACACACATCATGCCAAATATAGCGCGAAGCCTTGTCCACCAGGAGCTCGTTTAACATGGAACTTTTCACCCCACATTAGGAGAAACGTTTCCTCTCCCTTCGCCAAGTAAAGGAGTCAAGTAATTGGAAAGTATTTAATTGGGACGGTCAAGTGTCTTTAATATTTAAATAGCATGTGACCATGTGAGCTCTGGGATCGTTCCACCATTTGTGTGGATTTTGACCACCGTAAACATTTGCGCTGTAACGATAATGTGATTCTGAAACAATATTTATGCAGTCTGTTCCTATGTATGGCAACCAGCTAACATCAATCAAGCCGTGGAGGATCATAACTCCACATGTTAATGAAATCGTGTTGCAGACCTAATGACTTTGACAAAATCAGAGAACATGAATAATTGTTGCTGTAGTCGTTGCCTTTAATATTGGTCTGACAATGAAAAAGTGAATCAAATGGAAATGAAATAACAATGAAAATCGCTACAACAAAACAACACATTGCAGTATGGTGTAAATTGTTCCTCCGGCACGACTGGGCCTGTGATATCTAAAAAATAATCAAAGATTAAACTGAATTGTGACCGCGTTTATATTTTTGTAGGCGTTTCAGTCACGTGGTATCATCAACCGAGACATTGAGACATTTGTTCTTAGTGCAGTGATGAGGGGCCCACTAATATCTGACAAAGCAATTTAGCCTGCATTTGACCCTGAAAAGGGGCCCACCCTTACAAGTGTGCCTTGGGGCCCATTTTAGCCACAAAAAATAAATATAAATGTAAATATTTATCGAACATAGGTGTTTTTATTCGGTTTTATTATATTATTATATATAAATGAAAGACAATCAAGGCTGTTATGTTTATTTGACCACACGTTACTTCACAGGGTCATCCCCGACCCCTCCGATAAAATCACTACAGTATAAAACATTATACATAATGTCTTAAAACATAAGACGTGATATTGCTACTGATAAGTAAATTAAGTTTATTTCCTGTCTGAATCCACGTTATCCTCCTTCATAAAAGTCATTCATTAAAATCGGTCATTTGTGGTAATTAAACACACCCTGTGTGATCGTTTCACGGTGATTTCACGGTATATTTCCACTCTTTAATTGCCCCTGTGTGCGGCACCGGGGGGCTCGATCTGCCCCCACCGCCGCCGCCGACAGACGAGACGCGACAGCTGCGCCGCTGGACCGCCGCCACGGTGCGACTTTAACACGACGAGGGAGGCGCTGATTGGTGCATCGCGATGGACACTCGCCGCTGATTGGCTCCCTGAGAGCAGCGTTATTGGCGAGTCGGGAGCGTCTCCGTGACGTAAGCCAGGCGGCCTATATATTGAATGAGAAAGCCAAGTCCATCAATGAAATAGTAAAGAGTGGGAGACTCTGGGAGAGAGACAGGAGAGCAAGACCGAAATCATTCCCGAGAGTATTGACAGCACAGGGAAGCGATTCCTGCGCTCCGAGAAGACCAAGAATCATCAGAATGAAGTTTATTATTGGAATTGGAGGGTGAGTGTTGCCCCGCCACTTTATGATGTCATTGCCACTGTATGATGTCATGGCTTACTGTATGATGTCATTGTTTCATGCGTCCTTTCATCTGTCGCCTGCAGTGTGACCAATGGAGGGAAGACAACCTTGACGAGTAGACTTTTAAAAACCTTGCCAAACTGTTGTGTTGTGCATCAAGATGATTTTTTCAAGGTATGGAGAGATTCTGCTCTTTTAAATGAAAGCGGTCAGTGTTTTACGCCATAAATCCAGTGTACTGAATATAGGCCTTATTGCTGCAGGTAAATGAATATAGGACATGTAGGGGTTCTTCTGTTGTATTTATGGATCCATTGTCCATGTTTTTGGTTCCATGTGGTTCATAAACCCTATGCTGGTGTTCTCCTGGACAGCCAACCTCAAAGACACATCAAATGAATTCATTTGATTCATTTTTAACATTAAACTTCTAATTCCACTAATATGATACTCTTTTGGTCATTCATTTATCATTATACGACATGTAAGAAGATCTGGCTAGCCTTCACCAACGCTAGAGGCCAAATGCTCTCCAGTGCACATACTCATATAGTTGATAACACCTCTTAAGTGCATCATACACACATTCCTAACTGTCATTACTACCTCAGATATCGCATTGGCAACATGCTGGTATTTTAGTCCAACAAATGCAGCTAGAATAATTGCAGCATGTTGCATATACTGCAAGTGAATAGCTCCCCTCATTGTGCAGTCACCAATGGGGTTTCCATTAATCAAACTGAAGCTGATTTTATTTAGCCTGAGTGCTTGGCGTCATGTCCAGGTGGGACCAGCACTGCCTGAGCGATTTGCACCTTTTTGTTTTATTGGTCACTGTTATTGCAGCCCCAAGATCAAATAGAGGTCGGGGAGGACGGCTTTAGACAGTGGGATGGTAAGAATGGCTTTCGCTGTAGGAAGAGAAACAGTAATGTATTCCCACTTTTCCATGACCATTTTAATGTTTGACTTTCTGTAACGTAATCTTAAAAACCCTGCAAAACCTTTCTCTTACATTACCAGTCAAACATTTGGACACACTGGTGGAATCTTTTTCTCATGATTTTGAAAACCTAGATGTGATTTATATGGCTAACATTTAAATTGAATGAATGTTTTGTGCAGAGCTGAGATCTAGAAGAAGGCTGTTTTAAAGGAGATCAGATACAATTTTTTGGTTACTACATAATTTCCTATTATGGTGACTTTAATGAAGCTGCTATTTTAAATATAGAAAATTATAATGATAATCAATAAGTGGGTCTGTCCAAACGTTTGACCGGTCGTGTAAAAATGACTCACAGTGTCATGACTTTAACTATTAACAACCCTGTAAGACAGTGAAGGAAAAGAATTAAACTAAGAGAGAAAGTGTGATTGTTTTACTTTTATATTTCCATTATCGTGGCATGTAAGAGACGTCTCTTCTTCTCTGTCGCCCTTGTGTAGTGATTACAGCCTTAGATATGGAAGCCATGGTGAACACTGTTAAGGGATGGAGTGAGAACCCGGTTAAGTTTGCACGCTCTCATGGCGTGACCGTTTCAGCCACGCCTGACGGCTCGGACCCTCAGCGCGAGAACCACATCCTTATTGTAGAGGGATTTCTGCTTTATAACTACAAGTAAGTGTTCCTCACCCAGTTGTAGTGCGGACTGATAGGCACTCGCTATTTTTGTTCCTCAGAGATGTGACTGTTTCTCATTTGACTCTGCAGACCACTGCTTGATGTCTACAACAAGTGCTACTATGTGACCATTCCATATGAGGAGTGCAAAAGGAGAAGAAGGTGAGAATTCTTTCTCGACGATGAGATGTTTGATGAAGATCAAACATGTTTGGTTTGTACTCGAGTTCTCTGACAATAGTGTTTCCTTTCAGTATGAGAACTTACACAGTTCCTGACCCACCTGGTCTGTTTGATGGTCATGTTTGGCCCATGTACTTGAAACACAGGAAGGAAATGGAGAATAACAGCTTACATATCCGTAAGTCACCAATCTGTCTTACTGTACTAGTATATTACCGGACAGAGCAAGTTACATTTAAATTGCATCAATGAACTGTGCACAATAAGACCTGAAACATGTATTAAGGAAGTAAACAGAGTCAATTTTGTTTTCATGTTACATTTTTTAATTTGTGCCTGCAGAATATCTGGATGGAATGAGATCAAAAGAGGAGATCTACAACCACGTTTTTGAGGACATTCAGAACACACTGTTGAATATCTTATAGGTAAGAACCTCCATCTTTGAAAACGTTCCTAAATCATTATGACAACATGATTTTAAATGTCTTTTTCTCTTTCAGCATCTCCTGTTGCCGTGAAGATGTTTGTGTATAGAACTGTAAATAGCATCATAGTAGAAATGGCTTCTGCTGTTGAACCAATTTTGTAAATATGATAAAATACTAACTTATTTTACAACTGATGACAAACGGCTGGAATTTTGTATTGATCTATGTAACTTTTCTTTATTAAAACACTTTGCTCTGCACAGAGATTGAACATTATGGCTGCCATGACTTTGGCTTCATTGTTCACTGGTTTCATTGAAACATCTGCTGAAACGTCAACTGAAAGCTCTTGAGTCCTGTATTAAACAAACATTTCAACATATGGTTTTTGTTTTCATTTCTCGCATACAAGACATGTGTAACATATCTGGACTGTATGACAAACTCCTAAAATACTGATGGATCACAGCTCTTGGTTTTATGAAGCTGTATAAAATAAAACGAATTCATAAACTATAACACGCAGACACAGTCATTTAGTTCATCATATTTGTTCACGATCTGTCAATCACACTTAACTGAAGTGCTTACATAAACCATTGAACTCAAAATTGAAAAGAATAATGAAAAATTAATAATGTTTATGTATTTTTGTTATTTAATAAACTCTGTATAAGCTATAAGAAAAAAAAACTAAAAATTGTAATGAATAAATAAACCAGAATGCTGACGTTTTTGGTCGTCATAGTTTTTTTATTAATCGTGAACTTACAGCTACAATAATTTCGATCAAGTTCGATCAACTTGGCTTGACCAACAAGTCATTTGAACTTATTTTTAATCTTGACTGGTGTTAAGTTGCTATAATTTATAAAAAAAGAGTAGTAAAATTGCTTTATTTTTATGTTACACTAGTCACAATTTAAACTAAGTTAAAATTGTAGAGCCAAGTTGATTAAACTTGAAAATTTAGGACGTTAAGATGAAATTTAAGACGCAGGTTTTTTGACAGTGTACAAGTACAGTATGACAGCTAAAATATAAGTGCAGAACTGTGGTGATTTTTTAAGTTCAATGCAACAAGGTTAATTAATGAGTCAACTGCTTCAGTATGAGATCTGTCTTTATTCATTATTTATTATCATCAGTATCATTATATAATATCAACAAGTGAACATTAAAAAGGTTTTAATACTCCACAGCTGAATGATAATCATTTGTAATCATGGACTGTAATACAGTACTGACATCAGTTAAGTATACAGACAGAATCTTGCTGTAATTCCAAGTGCAATTAAACACAATCACATGGTCTCACAAGTAAACAAAAACATGATACAAATAAACATTAACCTGTTAGCATTGCTCCTGCTGGCTGTGTGTGTTACACGTATATGCATCTACAAGCTGACAAATATTCCCCAAAATACATACACTCTTACACGCTTAGGAACAATTTTCAATTATATTCACTTCAAGAGACTGCTGTAAGAGATTTCTCAGCAGGATATTTTTATTGCTTTGAGGTCGCTTCATTTTCAGGGCACATAAGCACTTAAAACTTAGTTATGTCTCATTTACACAAAAGCATTTGGCAGAGACTGTTATCCACAACCTTTGGCGTGGGTTTGACTGCAGGAACACCCTGTTTCATTAAGAAGATGAAAATATTAGTTAGTAGTATTATATTTTCTTATTAGTTGTAATACAACAAAGTTGTGTTGCATGTGTATTGCATTTAGGGGAAGGAGCTTCTTATATGACGCATTGTCAGGAGGTCTGATGCATCGCCTGTGTGTGTCAGCTGGGAGTGAGGGCTTATATTTAGACTACATGCTTTTGGTGTCAAGAGAAAAGGACCTGCGTGAGATGTAAATAGATGTCAGATAGAGACCTTCTGATCTCTAAACAGTTCAGCCCACTCACGGCCATGCCACACTCCAGTATCTCCAGCCTTGGCCACCTGCCTGGTGCCTGCCACGAGGTCCGGCTGGGGGAAAGGTGAGAATGTTCTAACGTCACAGAGACCAAAAAAAGTAGCAGAGACACAGATCAAGTTTGCCCTACTCTAGATAAAATGGGAGGAAGTCAGGAACAGACATGGAATGATTGAAATGTGAAGAGAGAACTCAGCAATCAAATCCAAGTTTTGTGCTTCTGTGAGATTTATGGAGTTTTTAAAGTATAATGAATAAAAACAAACAAACATTGGCTACTTCGTGAAGGTATACTACAATACAGACTGTGGTGAATTTAGGCTGATGTCATGCGGGACCTGTCAGGAAGGGATGTGGGCAAGGGACTTTTTGTGGGCAGAAAATGCTGCTGTACACCCTCATAACTGAGATGGTTATGTAGAGACAGCTGCTGTCCCACAGACAGCTGTAGATGTGTGAAGAACATTTCACACATATGTTAGCATCATTTTTGTGCCTGTCGGAGTCTTTAAATAGAGCCTGACATTCTCTGGCAATTAAAGAAACGTCAATCTTATTAGTTCATGTGTGTTGTGCTGAGTTATGCAGAGATGCTTGTATTTACATTCAGAGTTTAGATCAAATGTAGTCATATTATACCTTTAAGGTATGGATGTAACAACAAAACAGATATACAGACTATATATGTATCAGCAGTAACCAAGACAAATATGATACTATTAAACAATCATTAAGCTGGATCTTATATTAGCCCATTTAATGTGTGTTGTGATGGGTGTGTATGTGGTTATCTATATTTTTTAACTGGACAGCACTATTTATTTTTAGTTCAGTAGATAGGTGCATCTCATGTTAAGTGTCTCATGTTAAGAGCTGACCACGTTACCAAAGACATACATTTCCATAATGCCAACTGCAAGACATGAACACATTCCCATTTATGAAGAATATACACATTAACATATTTAGATGGAGAAACTGAAGGGCATCCTTCCTGGGTCAGCACGTCACGTGGAATTTGGGCCATGGGGTGATTTGTAAGCTGCAACACGAGATCTTAAAGACACATGTTGAACCATCTCAAGTATACAAGCACTCATAAAACACGGTTTCAACCGTGTGAAACAAATACAATATAAACATCAAAATATTAAGACATATTTCCTGATTATGCCCCTGTTGATAAAAACAACCCTAGAGGCGATTTTCATGGACAGATGCGTCAGGCTGGATAGTTTTTGAGGCATTCTTTATTTTGTTAGGTTTGGTGACCAGTTAAATTAGTTAAACCAGCTACAGTAAGACCAATTTGCCAAAAGCTGGCGTTCAATTTTTGTTAAATTGGTTTTAAATCCTTTCCAAGAACTACAGGGATAAAGGCTCTAATTTCACTGCTCTGACAAAAAAAAAGATATATGTTAATCAAAGATGTAGTATTTTCTTCTATAATTTCCTTAAAATAATGGATCTAGTTTGGACTGCAGTTATCGCTTTATCGTAGAAGCCTACGTGTGCGCAGGGCATTTGGTGCGCATTTGGAGACGTGCGCTTTTACGCATTTTGTTTGAATTGAATTCTTGACAAGTGTTGTTTTTCCTTCCATGTATATCCATCCTTGCGATTCACTCCCACTTTTCTCCCAGGCATTTTACATATTCCATGTGAGCAGAAAGGGTCCTTGAATGGCAAAAAGGCAATTTCTCACCTGCTTTCTCGTCATCAGAAGTAAATTAAAGGTGACCTTCAGCCCTTATTTTAGGCACTATCATTTAGTTGGTAATTCCTCGAAGAGTAATCTTTCTCTACGTGGCATCGGGTATGTGGATATGTATTCCTTTTGGGCAATCTTGTACTCAAACCATTACAGACCATCTTCACAAATCACACAAAGATCAGTGCAGCTCTGGACACCTAGATTTTTAAATGAAATAATTTCAAAGCGTAGCAGCATTAGTTTGTATCGGGAGGAAACACGGGGAAGATTTTATTTTTACAAACCCAAAAGTGACAAACAATCAGGAGCGCCAAAGAGATTTTATTTCAATTATTTGCTCACTTTTACGCAAAATGTCAAAACCTGGTGGAAAGCAGCGCTTTTGGTTGTGATTGCTTTTACACATTTTGCACTTTTATACACACAAGTACGCCATAAAAGACTCAATGTAATGTTAATACTTACTGAAGCCTAAACTGTATCTTAGAGTCTTCGGGCTGAGGGAGTTTGAGTGTCTTGTGGCGAAACAGACGCGACGGTCGGGGTGGTCTTATAGAGTCGGACCCGGGGGCGTCTCCACATCTGATCTGATCTATTTTTGCTCTCTGTGTCACATTGCTGTCTGATCAGCTCTTGCCCTATTCGGCATTCAGACACCACGCTGTGTAAATGAAATACGATCCAGCACACTGTCACATTCATGGATTTTTTCTCTTTATGTGAAGAGTAACTTGGTGCTCTATTAGGGTTTCAAAACATTATGATTTTGTTGGAAGCCAATTGTCAATGTTTTTGTTGGGTGTATTAAAACCTTTCAATAAAACCCTTACATTGAATTTGTCCTCTGTATTTAATTCATCCAGTTAGCGGACTATTCACTGGTAACTATTGCAACTGGGAATGGAAAAGGGAAACTCAGCTGTTTCCTGCTGGCGTTGGGAATCGAACCAGCACGTCTCGGGTTATAAGACCGACTCTCTTACCAATAGGCCACAAATGCCACCAAACAAATGTGATCATTCAAAGATCTTCTGGAAGGCACACAGGACCATATCATGTTTGGGACCAATCTTTGCATTTGGTCAAAATGCAACAATTTACAGACACTTGGCTCCAAAATAATATTTGTGATAGCTGTAGTAGTTATGCATAATCTACTCTATTATCATCAGTGCTAAAAGATGGATCTCAACATCATACAGTCACTGATGGAAAGGGGTCAAATATGCAGAAGATGATGGAAAAGCGAAGGATGTTGCAGAGGACCTTTCTGAAGACCAGTGGACAGCTTAATGGCTCAAATCAAACGAGAGACTCGATTACAAATCATACAAACAGTCTATGAATGTCCAGATAAGATCATACATTGGCAGGCGTGTGTGTGTGTTTAGTAAATAAAGTTTTAGAGGTCTAGATAGATAGAAGTCTATGGAATGTCCCCATTTGGACAGATAAGTAAACGTGTGCATATTTATATTCATATTAGATTATATTATATTACCTTATATTATTTTTTTTGCCAGGTGTAGCGTTTGGTGACATTTCATAATGTAAAACCATCCATCACCCTTCGTGCGTAATGGACATCTGCTGCCACCTGCTGGATATTGACGTGTATCTCAACACGCAGTAAATCAGTGGTCGTCAAACCCCTTACCCGACACAGAATCAGGGCTGCAGAAAAATTTATAGGTTTAGTTTTCAGCCAAAATCACCCTTTAAACTGATCATTTTTAGCAGCTCAACAAATATATAACTGGGCAGGAGGATGAACTATTTTCTCCCAAATGCATTCATTATATTTAATAAAAAACGAATTAAATTGCATTATAATTAGTTTGGGTTTTTTATTTGTATCACACAAATTTTGCAGTAACACAGACCGGGTTATTTAGCTTTAAAAAACACAAGAAGCCCATTTTACTTACACAAAAGTACACAGTGAAATGTTTTCTGCGGGAAATTGTTTGTTTGCGCTGTAGGTGCGGTCAGAACAAGCCTGCGTAAAAATGAGTTAAAACCCTGTACAAATAATTTACATTTGAGGTTTGTTTTATTTTTCAAGCTTGTTAACAAAATTAAGGGCAGTCTACATGCAGTTATATTTTTAATAACATCAAATATAAATTATGAAATCAATTTGTGATTACTTGATTCAGTGACTTGTACTTGTAAACTTGTGACTTGTAAAGTCTTGTACAGAAGTGTGATGTGCTTAATGGTTTATCTAACAGGTCTCTCACCAAGAAACATGAATTTGTGCTCTTATTAAATGAATGAAACACAGATTTGAAGCCTATCCATGGAAAGTGTCAGAATAATATTACTACAAAACTGGCTTCGGGGAAGAAAGAGTTAAGAGGTGATCTTCCATAGAAATTCCTGGCTGTGCATGCGCAGGTAAACTCCCACAATTTGATAAATGTCCGTCCGGTGGGTTTCAGCCCATTTCAAGAGGCTTTGGGAAAACTCAGACTATGCCGTTGACGCACTCCAAAGTCCCACATCCACTTGGAAAGACGCGGTTTTCAAAGGACCAACAGTGGAAACCATATTGATTGTCATTCCCTTTTAAAATGTATCCTAAGATGGCACAATTGCTTTTGCCTTTATGTTTACTTCAGGGGCTGAATCATTGCATTACCGCACAGCAAGCTGCGCCCTGGAGGAACCGGATTCAGTGGGTGAATAATGGCCAGTTGTTCAGTTTGGTAAGCACCGGATCTGAGTATCACGCACCGGTGCCGCCCAGAAGACAATCCAGAGTTTATGTGAGCAGCAACAGAAACGCGGTCCGGGACCGGACAGCGCACATGCGAATGGGGGTGCCCAATTCTGTGGCTGCCAGACCCACTAACAGCGCAGCGGACAGCGGGTCCACCGCGCTCCTGGGGCCGGACAGCAGGCAGTATATAGTGGCCAACAGCCGTTCACCTGGTGCCAGACAAGTGCAGGTGCGTCAGAGGATCAGAGGTCGTCCAGGAGTCAGAGCCAACAGTACCGTTCTGTCTGAATATTCAGCCGGTGATATCACTGCACGGACTGCGGCACAGGGGGAAAATAACGCAAGGAGAGCATCTCCTGGTGCCGGTATTCAGCTGACTGCGCCCACTTCGAATTCCAACACCTTTCCAAACCCTGAGATGGGAAACTACCACGAGATGAGTCTGTCCAGAGCATCCTTTCCCAAATGTCCCACAAGCGCAGGGAACAACATCTAATAATATGGCAGGAGATGACCCACGAAACAGGAATACTGTCTTCTACAACATTTATCCACCCAGTGGAAGGGCGGTCGTTCCCCGCCGTCCCCCGCCAGGAACCGGGTACGGTACCAGATATTTCCAAAACGGTGAGCTTTACGCAAAGAAGAAAAGGACATATCTAACCTCGAGATATGAGACTTTGCATGGCATGTATGATAAAAGAACAGTCCTGTAGTCAATGCTTGTCTTGTGATTGTCTGCAGGTCTTCCAGACCTTGTGCCAGATCCGTACTCGATTCAGGCCGGCTCTTACATCCAGCGAGTGCAGATGTACGCGCTCCGGTGCGCGGCGGAGGAGAACTGCTTAGCGCGGTGAGCAAAGCAAACCCATGCCAGCAGCTTCCCTCTGTGTGAAAAGTGCACCCAAAAGTCTTTAAACACTTTGAAAATGGCTCTTTAAAATGTCCTGATATCATAAGCATGGATAATAAAGTGACACTTCTTTTAAGGATATTATAGGCATAGTTTTAAGAAAAACTTTTGTATTGTTTAAATGATAAAATAATAACTAGACTGTTAAATATGTAGTCAAAAGTATTGTGACAATTGGGTAAGTGTTAGTTCATTGTTATCATTGTTATCATGGTTATCAATTATATTCAGACATTTAAAATGTCTTAAGTGTCAAAATACCAACTGTTATAAGATTACCATGAAGTCATTCAGATTTCTGAGACGTCACACTCTCTGGAGAAGTGGAGAACATGCAAAAGTAACTCATTCTGAAACTATTTATGTCAAGAGTTTACGCCAGGCATGTAAGTTTTGGTTTAAATATTGATGAGAACATTTTTTAGGTAGTTTATTGTGGATGAAGTGAGGACGTGATCTTCTGTGACCTGTTAAAATGTTCGTGTGTTTATGATGTCATCTCCTCCTGCCTTTCATTTTTTAAAGATCAGCGTACAGGCCCGCCGTGAGAGATCTTGACTACAGGGTTCTTCTGCGTTTCCCTCAGAAAGTCAGGAACATGGGAACATCAGACTTTCTGCCAGTCAAACCCACACACCAGTGGGAGTGGCACAGCTGTCATCAGTGGGTATTTATTGCAGTACTAAAGTACCTGTGCTGGTTACATGCTTTAATAATAATCCTGAAAATAAACAATTCTTTTGGCAAGTTTATTGTATTACTGCTGGTCATGTTCAATGATGGCTAGCAACATGGTGCCTTGGCATATTAAAACATATGCAGCAACATGTGATTATATTTTTACAATGCTTTTTTTTCAAGTGCTCCCTTGGAATCAAACCCACAACCTTTTGTATTGCTAACACAATGCTTTACCAGTTGAGCAACATGAACATTTGTGCCCACTGGCTTTGAATGTGTCTTATACAATTCAGATATACAATCTGAACGATTGGTTACCAGTAAATAGATAACAGTAGATTTTGATATCATCTGATGAAAAGTGACAGACAGAGCTCACTGCTCGAGTGCTGGGTGGCTGTGGGTGGTTTCAATAACTATGCGGTTGCTAAACTCTTCTAAAAATTCCTTTTTAAGAGCGTCACTTAAACTATAAACCTTAGTGATACTGCAGTCACATTTTAATAGCTGCTGGTGTGCAACTTCTCGATCTCATGTTCTACAGACATTATCACAGCATGGATGCTTTCAGCAATTATGATCTCCTGGACATTAACACTGGTCTAAAGGTTGCTGAGGGACACAAGGCCAGTTTCTGTCTGGAGGACACAGGCTGTGATCCTGGAGTTCACCGGCGATACGCCTGCACTGCTCACACCCAGGTACACCCACATGTTCTCATTCACTGTTCACACTCTTTATATTGTGCTGTAATGTAACAGAGATTTTGTTGTTGTATTTAAAGGGTCTGAGTCCAGGCTGCCATGATACATACGCAGCCAATATTGACTGCCAATGGATTGACATCACAGATGTTCCTCCTGGAAACTACATTCTTAAGGTAGGAAACATTGACTTCAGGTGTGATGAAGATTAAACGTTCTTGGTATGGAAGTGATGACGTTCATTCAATGTTTCATTTTCCATACAGGTCACAGTCAATCCAGACTTCCTGGTACCTGAGTCGGATTTCTCCAACAATGTTGTGAGATGTGAAGTTATTTACACTGGCCTTTATATCCAAACAGGAAACTGTATAATAACTGGGTGAGGCAACGTGTTTTCATTTATTGCAGCACTTTAAGGGTTTATTCACCCCAAATGAATGTATTCACTCTTCTGTGGAGCACAGGAGGAGACCTGCAGCTCAATGTTAACAATGTGCCTTTACATACAGTTAGAGTGAATGGAGACTGTTTGCTTTCAGTAGCATCAACGCTTCACTTGTGTTCCACATAAGACAGAATGAATCATTTGAAATTAAGCAAAACTTTCATTTTAAGTGAATTATTGCTTCCATATTCTGCAGCTGTTCATTAATGTATAATGAGTTCAGTAATCTCAACTAAATGTGTTTTCTTTTCATTTTACAGGAATTAAAAGCCATTGGGTTGATATTGTGCTTCCATCAGAATTGATTTTTAAAGGCCCATATTAAGGGTCTCCAATCCATGTTCCTGGAGGTCCACAGAACTGTAGAGTTGAGCTCCAATCTACTCCAACACACATGCCTGGATGTTTCTAGCACAAAGACCTTGATTAGGCTGGTTCAGGTGTGCTTCATTAGGGTTGGAGCTCTGGAACAGAGCAGGTCTGTGGACCTTGTTGGAGACCTGTGGCTTATATAATAGGTAATATTATAATAATTTAATTGAAGGCTTAATAAGTAACTTGAAACATTCCATGTAGTTGTTGGAATAAAATTCAATGGCAAATGTACTGTATCTATTTTAGATGAGCTTTGATTTCTTGCCCTAATGCAAGCAGTAACATATTTTCATTTCATAATATTGTGTTTGTAATATTCACAGTGTATTAGTCATTTCTTCTTTTCACCTTCATTTTAAATTAAATGTGATGAATGATGAATGATTAGATTCGCCATTTACAGTATATTTGTATACTGCTATTTTTAATGTCAAATACTGTTGAGTATTTATTAAATAGATGAACTTTTCTTAAAACAAAGACAATTGTCACAATGTATTGTCTTTAACTCCACCAGAGTAAAATTGACACAAATAGCTTGATTTTCTAGCTTTGTCAATAGTTTTTGTTCGGTTTTAAAATGGGTGTCTAAAAACTTTGTGGATCTGTAGAAATTGACTCAGCCACTGCCTGCATGTTTTTCATGCTTATGAAATCATTCCTGAATCCTGGACATAGTCATTTGGCTTGATGCGCAATAAACAGAATGGAGAAAATGTAATACAAAGCATGAATTGTGGTTCTTTTCAAAACTCTTTCTTCATTAAATCACAGTTTCACTCAATACAATGAAGTTTAAATGAGCTATCATGTCAAAAGTTTAAAGTGAAACTGAAGGCCTTATTACAGCTTGTAGGATTGGACTGTAGATGCAGACTGAAGTGACCTCGAGTGCCTTAGAAAGAACAAAAAGATGAGAGCAACATACTGGCATGCTGTTTACAGTACTGTAAGAGTTTCTCTTAATTAGACTTCATGATTCACTTTTGTTTGGGGTATTTGTCCCCATTATTTAGACATTGGAAAAAATGCAGTTTATAGTCAGTATTTAAGGTTTAAGGCAATGAGAGATGTTATAATCTCTGGTGGCTCTTTGCAAATGCCACAAAGTATAAAAATAAAGTACAAAAGGTTTTAGAGAGAACACTTATGAAAATGAAAGTTCTTTGTCTTCTTATCAAGAACCATTTTTCACTGTATGGGGTTCTTGAGGTTCTACAAATCAGACATCAGGCTATTTTTTAAAAATTGTTAGTGTAAATAATACTGATTTAAAAGGCCAGATAGAGTCTTTCTATAGTTTGCCGTTGTATACTGTGTGATTCCATCACATTGCAGGTTGGTAGGAGGATTTAGGCCTGTTTACTGACAGTGAGCTGTGAAGACCGAGCTGAGATGTGATTAAACCCTCCAGCCATGTGTCTGAGATCACTGAATGAACAAATGAATGAATGAACCACTGAATGAATCTCTTTTGAGATAAACTCCTCTTCTAGTTTTGTCTCTGTCAGTGGAAATAGGACGGGAAGTAGAACAAGGCAGTGCAATAATTTAAAAAACTTTATTTTAAACCCTTCGTCCTTCTGGAATTGTGGACCTCATTGGCAAACCTTCAAATAAAAACTTATTAAAAAGAGGTACAATGTAGAAAAATGTTGTATATGTTTAATTTAATTTGCATTTGTGCAAAACCCTTTGTGTGATGTGGCATTTGTATGACACGTTTGTGTGGCACTTTTATTGCTTCCATGTATACAATGAATGTATACAGTAGGTGTTTGTTTAAATCCATCCTTCAATTATCTGTTTATATTGAATTTGGCCTAACTGTTGTCAAGAATGACTAAAATACACACACCTGTACTGTTCTCTATTGTAATAAATGGCAATGTCCCATTTGTGTCTGTTTTTATTTTTATTATGAAAAATCTGCACTGTCTGCAGCAAAACCAGACCTCAGCAGAACCAGAAATCCCAAGAACCAGAACTCCCTAGAACCAAAAAAATCACAAGAACTCATCAAAACCACAACTCCCCAGGACCTAAATTAACCAGACATAACCAGAACCAGAACTTATCAAAACCAGAACTGGGAACTCATGCTGGTCTTCTTAGCAAAAGTTTGCTTTACTGATAGACCATAATTAAGAACTCTGTTAACTTTCTGAGGTATGAAAGCTGAACCTATTAGCAATACAAATTTCCTCCATGTCTCATTATGTCATCATTTGTGATTGTATTCACATGGTTTTCAAATCATGTACATTATCGGGTGATGTTATAATGGTGATGTTATAATGTCAGAGGCCCAAGAATGTAACTGTGAGCCAAATTTAAATATAATGAGAATTAAGAATGAACACAGAACAAGACATTTATTCTGGCATTCATGGAGAAGTGAAGTTCTGCCAGAATATATTCTCTGTGTTTTTGAACGTGTCTGGAAAAGGCCATTTCCTGCCCTCTCCTGCTTTCTGCTCTGTCTCGTTACGCTAGTCTAATATTGACTCACAGCAGCATTCCGGAATGGCAGATGTGTTCTGCCTCTGTGCTCTTTATAGGACATTAAATGGGAAAATGTTTTGCCTTATTTACTGTCTCGTTCAGCTTAATATGACCATTTGTTTTTCTGTTTGTTTTTAACAGTGAGCTGAAATAATAATTTGAGCCGATAATATTTTTATTTGGCAATTAAAAAAACTTCAAAAAAAACACTTCACTTTTACCCTAAAACTGTAAACAAACAAATAAAGGAACTACATCCTGTTTGATATTATGTATTTTAATTTTTTTTTTTTTTTTTAAAAAAAAATTTTTTTTAAGTTCCTGAAAATAATGTCTCAAAATAGCCCATAAAGGACATTTGGGCTTCATTCTATAGAAGCAAACAAAAATTTATTGTGTTTGTGTTTTCATAGAATAGAATAGAATAGAATAGAATAGAATAGAATAGAATAGAATAGAATAGAATACATATACATCAAGTAATAGTTTCCCATTAAATGGTTCAGTTCCTCTGTGGCATGTGGATAAAAATTGTTCAGGAGCCTGGAGGTGTGTCTTAAGAGACTGATGAGTTCAGCAAACTCTTCCTAGGCAGCCTTGTTTGATATTGTCCCACCACGGGTGTCACTTGCATTTTTTTGTGCTATGAGCTGGTGTACAGTCAAAGTGCAGGAGTGAGTAGAGCAGAGACCTTTTACCCCCTTTTTGTAATCCTGTATCCCAGCCTGACAACCCGGTTAAGTAGTCTGGTTACTATTCTGCTGAGATGATGGTGTTAAATGCAGAACTAAAGTCCAGACACAGCATCCTCACATATGTTCCTGGATCTCTAGATGATTCAGAGCAGTGTGGATGGCATCATCTGTTGATCTGTTCTCTCTGTATGCAGACTGATGCAAATTTAATGTGTCTTCAAAACAGCATCTCAAAACACTTCATCACATTAGAGTTGAGAGTCACAGGTCTGTCGTCATTAAAGCTGCTGGTAGATGTTTTCTTTGGGACAGATAGAATAGTGGCAAACTTAAGGCAGTTGGGGACAGTTCATGTTAATAGGGAGAGGTTAAAGATGTCACAAAATACCTCTGCCAGCTGATCCACACAGTCTCTGAGTGCCTTTGTGGAACTCAATAAGATTTTTCTGCTGCAAGTCTGACATCCTTTTTGGCGCTAACTGGGAATATTCCACTTGCATTCACTCAATGGAGGAAAAACTTCTGTTTTCAAAGCAGTTTGCTCCTCTCAAATATGTCATGCTGGTGAAAAGGGGACTGTTTGTACAGCTGCCACTGAGGGCTGGAGGGCAAAAAACAAGAACCCTAATTAACACATTCCCCAAAAGATTTCATGTTAAAACACTAATGACCGTCCTGCATCTTATATATTTATTACACAATGCTTATTTTTGTGTCTAGTCCTATGACATACAAAGACAACCCTGCTAACAGGACATTAGCTAATGTTCTCCCAAAGTTATCAAAAACATTGGCTGTAACATTAGTAGACATTTTTTAACGTTATACATCATATATCTAAAACGCTATTCGTATGTGGTTAGTGGAACGTTTTAAAAATGTCACAGAATTAAAAAAAAAGTTTTAATAACGTTTGTGTAACCATGCAATTGCATTAATACAAGGTCTAAAAACATGGACCTTTTGAACGTTCCTTGAACTTTAAAAATAACATTTTTAACATTTTTGTTACTTACAAAAACAAAATTAGGGAAACATTATTACAACCTACAATTAACTTAACCATATATTGGGGATAAATGTGACCCCAAAGTCAGCAGAGTCAGGTTAGAGTGTGGGTTAGGTTATGTTGTTTATAACTGGCTGTGTATAAAAACAATAGAAGTCTATGGAATGTCCCCATTTAGATAGATAAGTAAACACGTGTGTGTCTGCATTGGCACAGTGTCTTCTACACAAAGTGGAGAAATTCTTCAGCTGCTAAGTCAGTTTAAAGACTGTGTGGGAGGGGGATCCACAGAGCAGCAATAACTCATGCTGGAGACAAAAAGACGTTTCGTTTGGGCTACCTATACAACTGGCAGACACCTCGACTAACATACATAACAAACATATTCAGCTATGAAACATGCTCACCTTGCAGAACTCTGAATGTTACATGGACCAGAGATTTCCACTGTCAGCTGGAATGTCATACAGAGAACTGATATATGGCATATAATGGCATATATCTATACATATATATGTGTGAACATGTATGTACATACTTTTAATTCAAATATTTCTTTGAGGTGTATAATGCACATGAAGGTTTTCACCTCCACAATCTAATATATGTCCAAAATTGCAGGAATTCAAGGTATTCACAAAAAACACTATTAGAACTCAGTCACAGGATTTTTTTCATATGCTTGCTGAAGTGTATTATGGGATTTCCTTCTGTGTGAGGAACAAACATGGAATGCTGCCTTACACTGAGTCCTTCAAAAAGCATGATTAGTCTTCATGTTGGGAATGCACTTATGATGGCTTTCAGTAATGTCCAGGTAGACCTCTCACTAGATTTTGGAACAGAGCTACTATGTACAATTTGCTAACTATCGGATAGTTCTCAAAAAATAAAACCACTGCATCCTGCAGAAATATAAAAAAAAATCTTTGTTCATCTTTGTGTGACTTTGCTCTAAAAAGAGATTATATAGACAAAAATCTGAATTACCTTTCAGGCTTTCAGAAAATGTGAGATCTCCAACTACTTATAAAGTACCACAGTTTCACAGATGCTTCAGCTGAATGGTGTCCATACACACAGGAAGTAGTTCCTTCCTCAGGATGTTTACCTGTTGCTTCTCACACAGGTATGGCCCAAAAATATTTAGGCTGAGTGAGAATGACATCAAGTGCACGTCCTAAGCAAATATCAGGGTTGGTTTGTAGAGGATATGACAGGCAGACTGTGGCGTCAGGAATGGGGACGTGTAGAAGAGTGTGTGCTCGTTCTGGGGTTTCTGTGTAGGCTACATCAAGAAGCAGAGCTTCTGAACTGTTTTTGATCACGTTTTTAGCTTCTACCAAGTGATATTTG
The DNA here is from genome assembly GCA_036877525.1 of Chromobotia macracanthus. Lineage (NCBI taxonomy): Eukaryota > Metazoa > Chordata > Actinopteri > Cypriniformes > Botiidae > Chromobotia > Chromobotia macracanthus. Next base: position 3,978,175 of record JAZGTH010000003.1, read on the forward strand.
TGTGTGTGTGAGAGAGAGACAGAGAGAGAGAGAAAGCAAGGCTGGTCAGAAAGTTTTGTGTGTGAAGAAAAACACAAGAATTCTGTGGTTTTCCTCAGAACCACATATGATATGTGATCCAACAACCTTCCAGCTAACAATTTTAGGCTGTAAGAACGTTTCCCAAACGTTCCTTTTCCTTAAAAGTTCTAGGAATGTTCAAAACGTCCAGGTTTTTAGACATTGTATTAATGCTATTGCTGGGTTATTGCTATTGGAACAGTTTTCAAGCACTTTTTCCTAATTCTGTAACAAAATATAATGTATATAAAAGTTATACTAACATTGTAGGACTTTTTTGATAACTTTGAGAGAACTTTAAGAGAACTTTGGCTAACGGTCTAAAAAATGTTCCCTTGCAGCTTAACTTTAAATACACATGGGTTTTTATTATTATTGGATAGAGATTCTTTGTTGGAGAGAATGTTTGTTGAATGTTTGCCGTTTGAATGAACATGTATTTTTATGGTGTTGTTTTTGGTCAGAGCTGCTGTCTGACACACCCGCGGGCAGTTACTCTGTTTTAATCCAAAATCAGAGCGAGAGAGAAACCATTTTATCAGCCAACATTCCAGGTTCCATCTTAATAGCAATGTGATAGCTTCTGTCTCTTAGTGATGCCTGGATTGGATTGGATAAACCTGTCACATTATGCTGTTGTTGTCAATGTGGACAGTGTAGTATATAATATAATATAGTTTTTCCGGATATTACTTTGATAATGTGACAATGTAGCATTTTTTTCTTGATACCTAAAGCTGCAATCCATAACTTTGTTGGGTATAAAAAACATTTATTGAGCAAGTACATGACAGATCAGTGCCCAATTCGCAATGGTAAGTTTTAATAATGTTTTATAATTCCGATATAGGTTAAATTTCATGGGAAATGTCCATCTTTAAACAGAATGACGAAGATCCAGTTAGTATACCGCATTTCCTGGTACTGTAGGTGGTGCAGCGTTTGTAGCTTGTTCTTACAGCAGTTTTATGTTTTGGACAGAGATGGCAATAAAGAAACGAAAGTTATAATCAAATTAATAATGAATCTGCATTCTCTTTGATAATTCTATTATTTTTGGATTCAAAGAGAACACATCATATCAGTATAATCTTAAGGTGGGTCAGAGCAGGCATTTTTTGTGGCTTTTTGTGAAATTGCACAAATTGTTTTTACTCTGCAGTGTATAGGCCTTTTAAAATGTACTGTTACACTGAAATCTCTTATCTATGTACAGTTATGCTCTCACAAGGCATATGAGAGCACAATTCTGCCATGGCTGCTCTGGAAAATTTGTTTCTCCATGGTCAGGACTTTATATGGGGTACTGCTTGTAATCTGCATGCTTGCTAAGACATGCCCTCTTTCTTTTTGTTTAACTTAAAGAAAAGCAGCCAAGAATCATACACTTCATTCCGTCATTGACTCAGGCCAAGAAAAATCACTGTGTTTGACTGATGCTGTGTACTCTGCTGACCCACAGAAACTTAGCAGCTAGTCACGAGGAGCCCACCCCTGAATAACAAGCGCCATTTGTATTTCTGGGTCAAGACGAGAGAACGATCAGTCACAGGGTTACTCATCCACCTTCAATATGTGTCAGTTCTGGATGGAGTCCACAGCACAGCGAGATAAGAGAGAGGGCAGAGAAATCTCTCTGGTTCATCGGCTGAATTCAGGTCTAAGACATCAGCCACCAGAAATAACTTTGAATCTTGTGTGTCTTGTGATGAAACACACATATGACAACTAGTCAGGAGACACATGAGAACCAATGAGAATTGATGTTATCAACCTGCCATATTTGATTTTAAAGCTCTGTTTATTTACATAGATATGCAATGTATCAATTGCTTAATAAGCTCAAAACATTAATTGTTTTCATTCACAAACAATTTCACTTCAGAAGATATTTATGAACCCACTGGAGCCCTATGGATTTCTTTTATGATGGATGGATGTGCCTTTTGGAGCTTTAAAATCTCGGGCACTATTCACTGCCATTATAAAGCTGGGAAGAGCCGGGATATTATTTAATATATCTCAGATTGTGTTCGAGTAAAACAGGGGAGTGAAACTCAGCTCCTGGAGGGCCAGTGTCCCAGAGTTTAGCTGCAACCCTAATTAAACACACCTGATTCAGCTAATGAAGGTCTTCAGGATTACTAGAAACGTCCAGGCTGGTGTTCTACAGCCTGGTTGGAGCTAAACTCTGCAGGACACTGGCCCTCCAGGAGCTGAGTTTGACACCCCTGGACTAAAAGAACAAAGTTATATACACCTAGGATGACTTCAAGGTAAGTAAATTCACTTTCATTTTTAAATGAACTATTCCTTTAAAACACATAAATGTAACTTCGGGTTCCAAATAATTCTTGGGGCGGCTGTATATCTTGCACTGTGTGATATGACAACCCTCATGAAGTCCCTCAGCCACTGAACAGATGTATGCTGGAATATAAGAGGTCTCTCAGAGAGAAGTGTGGGGTCTTAGACAAGATTTAAATAAACAGACACAGACACTGTCAATACTGGCCCCAATGAGGCTATATGCATGAGTTAACATTTAAGTCATTTATATCAGACTGGATAACACTGTATGCACTAAGATTACACTAAATACTTTACTTTGCAAATACTGAATGTGAAAACAATTTAACCCCCCCACACCTTAAAACTACAAATATGATGAAATCTGTGAATCATACAAAAATTCATATTTCACTCCAATATTAAAATAATAGAAATAGGAAATAAATTTTGCTTAACAAAAATAAAGCCTGTTTTAGGACGATGATTTCTGTTTTGTGACATTACATTACATTCTTAATCCTAAAATATGGTTCTTTTTTTATTGATTTTTGGTCAAATTTGCTCTTTATGTTTATGTCTTATAAAATATATGGCATGTTTAAGGGTCAGTAGATTATGAATATAAAAACAGTTCACCACAGAAGTCACTGAACACACATTTAAACTCTTGCTTTATTTCATGTGATCTGCACAGATTTATAAAACCTTTTCGTTTCCTTAGTTTTTTCTGTGGCCTGTAGCGCCCTCTATCGACCACAGGGTGAAAATGCCACTACATGATTGCAACAGTCTATAAAAATGGCTTATACTTGCTTTAAATACTGCTTAAATAGTCTAGTCCACATCTGCAATAATGTGTTAAGATAATCCACTTCAATTTAATCTATTTTTTGTTGTGGTTAGTGAGCTGCCTTAAGGCGATATTATTGGTTGTATCTTAGCATACATATTGATCCTTCAGCCTCCCTGAAAAAATCATGTCACTCTTTGGTCTGATTGCTATAAAAAACATTATTAAGAAATGTCAAAGCATTTACTTCTTAAAGTGTTTAACCTCTATTCACAGTCTTTCAAATCCACACTAGCGCTGGCGATGGTTTGCATATATCTGAGAGCTCGAGGCTCTGTGTTATAAAGTCATACATTTTCAACAAAAGAGCAGCTTATACCTCTGTTGTGCTACCTTTAAAGGAGAAAACACTGATATCAGCTCACAGGTCTCATAGACAGAGAGAGAGAGCGAGAGGGAGAGAGGGAGAGAGAGAGAGGAAGAGAGGGAGAGAGGAAGGGGCGAGGGAGAGGGAGGGAGGGAGGGAGTGGAGGGGAGGGAGGGAGTGGAGGGGAGGGAGGGAGTGGAGGGGAGGGAGGGAGGGAGGGAGTGGAGGGGAGGGAGGGACAGGGAGGGAGTGGAGGAGAGGGAGGGAGGGAGTGGAGGAGAGGGAGGGAGGGAGGGAGGGAGAGAGGGAAGGACAGAGGGAGGGGGAGAGTGTGAAAGGCGCCTGCTGAAAAACGCCTTGACTGGTTAAAGCTAAACTAGTTTAGCTGGGGACCAGTTTAAAACCATCACTGGTTACTGGTGTAATGTTTAGAGAACTGCTACACTGCAGTGAGAAATTAATGGATGGAAAGAAAGTAAATTTTAAGTGTTAGCTTAACCAAAGACATGCCAACAAACCACGGTTTTCCACTTGCTGTTGCAGGTGGAATTTATACTGTGTTCCCTTCAGAGCCGGATATGACATATTCATATGATATTCCTATTGCAGAATATCAACCAAACAGGCCTTCTGTTGCCTGACAATCAGAAAATGTATAAAACAACAGCAACACCACCATGAGCTTTACATGTAAAGGAAGCATACTGTACTTACATAATGACAAACATTTGCAATGAAGCAATGAGTTTCTACATTACATGACAAGATATCTGTTCAGCAAATGACTGCAGATGCGATCATTTAAATCCTAAACCATGTAAATGACCTTCAATGATCTTCTTGTTAGTGGAGGTCATAAAGATATCACTGTAGAAGTTTCCAGAGTTTTCCATGGGAAATACAGTCACTGCGCTTTGGTTTGGAGTCCCTCCTCAGAAGAGCTGCTATGGCATCAATCCCTGTATAATAAAAGAAACATTTTCATTACACAGTGTTCTGTCATGTCCAACCATCCCTGATAGGGTCACAAGCCACAGGCATATTTATTATACAAATGCCCCTTTCAAAAGTGTTGATCCATGCTTATACGCATTCCTGGATCAGATCCCAAATTAGGAAAACGCATATGAAAGGTGCAGACGCCCACTTTAAAAGGCCTAATCAGCAATAATGACAGAATAGAACCAGGACAGTTTGACACTTGGCGATACTTTTATCTTTTTTAATCAGTACTGCAGTTACATTTACAAACCCAACTTTCTGCCATTAGTCAAGGACACATACTATGTGCTAAAATAAAGCAACCTAATTTAGTCCTTCGTCTTCTAAAGCCAGGACTGTTCTCACTTATCGACCTGATTTATTGGTGTAATTTATATGCTCAGTTTGGCTCAGTGTTAAGGGCAACAAATTTCATCAAGCAGGAGTTTCCTAATGCCACAGTGTCTTTATCAAGGCTGGATTGGGAATGTTTTTAATAGCTTCAGAAACAGAACACTCACTGTAGCCACTCTCGGTTTGGACATTCATCACATAAAAGAGTTTCAGATGAAATGATAATAATTAGGTGCACTTGATACAATCACGTCATTTATCATTTAAAGCTCATAAAATTTGACTCTTTTTGTTTTTAAAAGAACTGTGCTTGCCCTTGCAGGTTGTGGGTGGTTGCCAGAATGTTGCAATGTGGTTGCCAAAGGGTTCTGAATGGATTTTAGCCAGTTTTTACGCAGTTGCTAGGGTGTTGGCTCACTGCTCCAAGTCAAAACAGCCTACTCCTAAGACTCTATATTACAGAAAGTTCTGTATATTACAGGCCGTATTTCAGAAACTCTGAATCCTATCTTAGCTGTTTAGTAACCATGGTGATTTCAGTTCAGAACCCATTTAGACCATTGAACTTCTCAGAATTTCTCAGCTTAGGACTTGAGATAGGAAGTTTCTGTAATAAGGCCACTGGTCCCTAAATACAGTTCAGGTCCCCACATCAATGTTGGTCTTCTCATTCACTGGGCAAAAAACAAGTCAAAATGGTTCTTGATGAGTTAACACTCCACCCTGCCTTTTAAATGGAGAGCAAATGGTGTCTCTCCAGATTTATCAGTTTTCTCAAATGCGTCTCCTCCAGAGTTTCAGAAAAGATCTCAGTATCTAACTGGGCTCCAATCAAATCTCAGGGACCTCAGTATGAACTAAACACTTTCATTAAATGCTTCCAAGACCAAATGACATACTATAAGTGACAAACTAATTGACTAACTAAAATAAGTGCATAACTAAGATCTCCAGTAATAGCAGTTTTAATTGTCTGGTCCAAGCTAAACATAGACAGTGACTAAAATTCAGGGAGAAAGTCTGAGACATTCTCCAAATGCTCAGTCGATGTACAGCTGTCCACTTTTCATCAATTGGTCTAGTCTCAGACGACACGTCAACAGACCACCCACTCACTGTCTCATACTGCACACAAAACAGAAAAACACTTTTTTGGATTTTATCATTTTTTTCAGGGGTTTTCTATACAATCATATTCACAGTCTATTATTGTGGTATAATCCACTTTAGATAAACCTCTAAACAGCACATAAAAAGCAAACTAATTGTGATTGGTCACTTTACATGTCAGTCAGATGATCTCTTCCTGTCTAAACAGGCACCCGGTTGCCAGAATAAGCTGCAATTTGGACAAGTTGCTATATAAGACGATAACTGCATCACTGCTCCACCTCTCATCTGTTCTCTTCTACCACCCTAAAGTCAACGCCTAAACTCTCGCAGACACCTAATTATCCACCTACCTGACAGTCTAACTGTCTGCTGGACATTTATATCCGTTTCATACTAAGAACATTTCCCAAACATTTCCATTAAGTTAAAAAAACATTGTTTTTGAATGTTCCAAGAACATCTATGTCTGTCTAGTTTTTGTATGATGTATTACCATTATTGCTGGTTTATACAAATTTTACTTCATTCTTTACAATTCTGTAATATTTTTAAAACATTCCACTAACAATTTAAGAATGGTGTTTTTATGCTAACATTTTTAAAACATTTGCCAATGACGTGTAACATTGAAAAAATGTTCTACTGCACCACTGCAACACTAACACTGCAAACACTACTGCAAGAATGTTTTTTGATAACTTTGAGGGAACTTTAGACAAGTTCTGAGCATGTTAGCTCTTAGCTGATTTGGCTTTTTGACTAATGGTCCAGATAATAAGCAATATGATGTCACACAGAGGAGGGTGACATCAGTCAACGGTCTGTGATGTCACATCCCACAGGAACGTTTATTGCTCTGAGGTTGCATTTTCAGATCACTGAGGCCAAACTGAATTAACAGTTAGGTTTAACTGAGGTATCATCACTGTCTCCGATGTTTCTCAAAATTCCTTAGGTGAAATAAAGAATAGACATCAATTAGACAAGTGTTGACCTACAGTATGAAGCTAAAAAATGAATATAATGTAGAGACCAACGTTAGGACGATTTGATCTTTGACTGCAGACATCTCAAAGTTTGAGACTTCAAGAATTCTTCTGAAACTCAAGAGGAGACGGGTGAGATTACAGAGGTCTTTTTACTGAAGACACATCTGATACGTTATCAGATATTCGCTGCTTGCCTTCAGACTTTGGGAATTTAGATGAAAGCATCTGGAAGTACCGACATGTTTGCCATCAGCTGGCCTCTTTTCATCAGATCTACATCAGACACGGTTTCCTCAGAAAGACACTACAAAAGTCCAGAGAAAACCAGAGAGAGGCACCGAACTGTGGGCGTCCCCTGTAAACACGTCTACCAAAACATCTGCTGTGTTTGGGTGATGCTCCATATAATGGCCTTTTCTTTGCAACACCTACTTCCTGGTTTGTGTTGAACGCAGCTGCTCTGCCCTCCCAGACGGTGGGTGGTCACCACAGTAAATGCCGTCTGAAAACGATCATGTTTATGTGACCATCACAAGTATTGCAGAGCTTGCCTCATTCGGTTCGGACCCCAGCCAAGCTCTTTCTAATGAAAACCAGATACAAACGCTTGCTTGAACTATAAAATAACACTGCTGCAGAGATGCATACCTTCCACTAGAGGACAGTGATCCTTCACTGCCAAATCTTAACTACTGTTCTCAAATCTGGCAGAAATCGGTTCCTTTTGTTCTCAACCGCATTTACAGCGATCACATCTGCCATTTTAACTTTAACCTCAGAGGAATGTAAATGTATACGTCAAAGACCAGTGTCCAGTTTCAGTTTTTAAGTCACTTTACACACACGAAGCTAAGTTTGTTTCGCTACTCCATAGGAGATAACGATAAAGACTCTTCTTACCAGTCAAACAGCTTAATTTAACTAGTTGTACTTGATAAGGCCAGGATCAGGGTTGGCAATTTAACAAAACCTCCAACTCTATTCATTAAACTGTGGAGAACAGACACGACTCATATTTCAAATCGCGTGACTTTTTGAGTATACTTTTATCGTGCGAGTATTAAAATCTTAAAATCCCATAAACTTTTACTGAAGGACTGGGAACAGCCATATGAAGAGACCAGAATATCATAAAGATTTAGGGTGGATATATTTGACTTGGGCCACTACACCCAGAACAACCCTGTACTGTAATGGCAAGATTTGCGAGCACTACTCATTTTCTTAAGAAAATGTGAACATCTAATTAATTCGTTGATGCAGAAAGTATCATCATTTATCAACATTAAAAGTATCTTCGGTGTGCAGATATAATCAATTCAACTACAAGCAGAGTTTTAATTTATGCAAAAATTGTCAAGCACTCTTGATTATGTCCTGAATTCACAGTGATAAACCACACAGAGCTGTACTTGTGTCTACAATTGTTCTTCTCGCCCCAAAATCTCAAGCACCAGTCTGGCACCAAACTGCAGTTCTGAAATAATATCATAAAGGAGCTTTTGAATTGTGTAGCATTCAGCACCATTCATGTGCCTGGAGGCCAAGCAACAAAGCTCTCCGTGATCTGAAGAAACAAGTGCAGTATACTGACACCATTTCAGCCCCGGCAACAGATGGTGGACGTCTTTCATGAGACTCCGTTAGCTGTATTAACACTGAGTCATTGTGTAGACTGTCTTCAGTCTCTGATTCAACGACCTCAACAGGCCTTTTGCTTCTGGGAAATGATGACTTGGAAAAACACATGGTGATGGAAGGCGTTTCAATAGCAAGGGTGGACTTTCCTTAAACACCAGAGCAATGAGACACATCGAACAATATCTGAGAAATAAACCCATCAGAATGGCTTTTCCAAACATCACAAGATATCGTATTTATATATATAAATGCACACACATATAAAACAACAACTAGCAAAAATGTACTCTTGGCACTTTGTCACTCTTTTATGGCTTTACCCTAAGATGATTTTAAACAGTAGGAGGAGATACTTACTAATACTGGTGAATGCTTGGCATAATTTTATTTTTGTCTACAAAACTAATTTTAAATATTTAAGCATACAACATTAGAAACATTTTGTCAAGTGAATCTTTTAACAGATAATATACATTTCTCTACATGTTTAGACATTCTACCTGATTTGAAGATGTGCAGTTTCTACTCACCCTGAGTTTCATCACCAAGCTGCATTTAGGACACGTTCCTTTATGAATAAATACATACAATATGTGTGCCTGAATCAAAGTGTGGATGTTGCCTTGGAAGGTTTATTTACATGTCGGTCTGTCGGTGTGTGAGTGTGTTGTCTCTTTGGTGATAAGAGGGTTTCTAGGACAGTAAGTTAGGTCTCCCTACACTATGGTGGAGGAGATTGTCTTATGTTTTCCAGGGCAGGCGGGTGCCTGCATCTTCACCTGGCCATTCTGAGGGTATGGTGGAGGTCGGTGGGTCTTATTGTTATATTCCAGTTTTTCTTGTGGATGTTGGGGTCCGTTAGTGTTGATCTTTGGGGTTCGGTGCGGTAGGCAGGTTCCATTGCCTGTGGTCTTCATCCTGTGACGCTCTAAACTCTGTTTGACTGTGTTACAGTTATTCTCGACTACAACTGATCGCAGGTCAGGAGGAGAGGAGCATGTGTGGTTTTTAACCACTGGAGGATTGGTGAAATAAACTGTATCTACAGTAACAGGGCTCTGAGCAGCAGAGGAATGGGAAGTCTCTGGTGTAGTGTCACTTTGAGCTTTTGGTGACACTTCCTGATCTCCATTTAAGTTGTGAGACAAAGCGACAACATCAGTCCGATCACTTTGCTGTATGCCATCCTGGAGAAGGCCATTTGATGAACTTGGTTCCTCTTCACTAAGGTCAATGTTGGACGTCAGAACATCAATCTGTTGGACTACCTACAAAATCAAGTGAAAATAACAAAAGTGTATTTCACCAAAATGTCTTTTACTCGCGCTCATGTTATTCCAAACCAGTATTATTTTATTTCTTCTGTGTAGCATTTTGCTTTTACTATATGTTGTCACTGCACTGAAAATATCAGTTTAAATGTTCTGCACAGGAAAATGTCATAAAAATAAATGCTTTGAAACTGCCACAGAGTCACTGTTTACAGTCTTATTATCAGGAAATAAAATCTACCAACAGATTATTTAGAATTACTCATACTGGACAAAGAAATGAGAATCTTTTCCAGTTTAGTTCCAAACAAAATCCATCCAGGTCAAAAATACTGAACTCAGTGAGTTCATCCTCTTCTGTATAAAGTCAGGTACGAGGTATAATGGGTGTCTTGAAGCATCCATTGATACATATCTAAATAATTCAATTAATGTCTGCGGCCCTGCACAGTCCATTATTACTAATGTCAATATATGTATCTTCAGCTATCTTCTGGTATTGATTTTTAGGATCTCCGTGCTCATTTACCAGACCTTTCTGATGGACTTGAGGACTGGCCACTTTTAATAGATTTAATATTCTTCTCTATAAGCTTCCGACAAAGTTTGTATATGAAACTTTCCAGCTTAAATAAAACCGCATTTTGGGCAGTTTGTAAATGTATTTGTGTACATGTCAGCATTCGGTTCTACACTCTTTGGTGGGCTGTATGGTTCCATAAAGAACGTTTTACATGTACAGAACACAAGGTTCTTTGTAGTGGAAAAAGGCTCTATAGGCTATAAAAAGTTAAGAAAGAAATAGATTTTAAGAACCTTTAATTGAAAAGTTCTTTGGGGAACCGAAAACGGTTCTTCTATGGCACTGCTGCAAATAACCTTTTTAGGACCTTTATATTTGATAGTGTAGAGCCCTTCAGCAGATGCTTTCTTGCTTCTCAGAGCAGATATATTATGAAGATGTTTGCTAAGAACATACTGATATTATATTTCCACTGGCTAAACAGGATGAAGCTCTGATGCTATGCAGAATCACCAGCAGAGTGAATTCCCATCTCAGATGCCCCAAATCACAGACAAACCTCATTATCTCAGCATTAGCTTATGGCTCGTTTCTAAATATCTTCTCAAATAGAATAACATAGCTTTGAGAAAACCTCTTACAGTTCTGCCTTCACACTTTTTATTGAGATTCAATAATTCTGCATCTCACTTTTGTACACTTTAGCAGTTCAGGATCTATAGTTTGACCAACCTCACCTCTTTCATCTCCAACTGGACCTGTTTGAGACCACCCAGTACTTCCTCTAGCTCGGTGACTACTTGTTTGATCTGTTCTCGTACTGTTTCTCGCTTCTTCCTCTGGTTGCCCTGGTTCTCCGGACTTTTGCCCACCTGAGACGTCCTTATTTCCCGTCCTAATTCATTTATCTTGAGCGTGGGGCTATGCCTCCTCGAGTGCCCCAGCTTGCTTTGGGGCACCTCGGTGGGAAAGAAAGCTGCCTGTCCAGAATTTGGCCCATTACAGTGTGCCCTGTTTGGACTGGATTGTCTGCTAGTCTCAGGACTGTTCAACCCACGTCGCTCTTCATGATTCTGGAAAGCTACTCGTCTCCTTTGACAGTGTCCATTATATGCAGGTGCATGAACATTGTCCCACTGGGGTCCCTGTAGATCTGCGTCTCCTTGCTTGTGACCCCTGTGGTGCTGTTCAGAGACATACAAGACCTCCCTGTAGTACTGTTGACCTCTGACCTTCAGATGAGGTGGACCGTGGCTTCCATTGAAGGGGTGTTCCGGGTAATACCACCGCTGGACACACCCGCATTCCCTGCGTATCTCCCTCACACCCATGCAGGGGGTGTGCGGAGAGTCCAATAGCCAGTCCCACCTGGCTGGTCTCACGTCTCCCCAGGAATAGCATGGATGGCGAGCTTCCTCTGCGTACACCTGGTGAGGCAAAGATGTGCCACAAGTTCCTGTCCTCTCTGGTCTGTAGTCAGCTATGCTCAACTCCTCTGGGAACGGAAGGGTGGGCGTCCGCTGTGGTACTCCAGACTCCACAAGCAGACATGATCCGTTTGGTTTGTGTTGAGGCCGTGCGATTCCCCGCTGAGGGCAAAGGTGGCAGGAAGTTGTTTGGAAGGCACAGTGTCTCGATACTGTGTTGTCTGAGTGCATGCCAGTCCAAAAGCTGCCTGGCCAAATGACGTAGAAAACAACTGGTTTCCTCCTCGCTCTCCTTCCACCCAGGCCATCCACAGCGGCTGTTTTTCTAATCTGCGCAGCTCTATCTAGCGTCTGCCTCAGTCTCTGCTCTCTCACACATACTGTTTCTCTCTCACAACTTCCTTCAACTTTTTGTTCTCTCTGTCTCAACCCCCTTCCTCACTTCTTTTATCTGACTTACTCTTGTTTTCTCCCTTTCCCGCTCTCTCGTTCTTCCTAAACACAGCTTGTTGCTCTTTTTCTCCAGCGGTGGGCCTCTTTTCTTTCCCTCCCTTCAGTTTTTTTCCTTCTCCTAATTCTTTCACTCACTTGAGGTCTTACTTCACTGTTACTCCTCCCCTTTCCTGCTCTACCTCTCTCAGAGACTCTCTGTACCTCTCTCTCTTCTTCCCAGCTCTGCCTTTTCCCACTGCGTAAAAATTCCCTGCTCTGACTCACTCATGCTTTCCCAAACTCCACACACTTACTCTCCTCACCTTCTTTTTCCCTCTTTTCTCAGGGCTGCGGCTCGTAAAGCGTTGACAGACGCTGCGGCTCCATGTGATTCCCAATCCTTCCCTCAGATCTTGCGCCTGGCTGCCACTCGGCAATTAAACACAGCCAGGATTCCACACTGCCTGAGATGGGGTGGAGAGAGAGAGAGAGAGAGAGAGAGAGAGAGAGAGAGAGAGGAGGTGGGGTTTCAGACGTTGCTAAAGCAGACAGGATCTAACATGAGACAGAGCGATGTGAAGACAGAGAGAGAGAGTGTGGGGGCCTGGGGGGGGTTCAGTATAACTTCTTTCCCATAAGCCCACGAGTAAGTGTGTTTGAGAGAATTAAATGCATGCTCACCATTTTTTGAATGACTGTGCTTGGGCCTTTACTTATCTGGTTATCTAATATGTAAGTCAGCTGAGATACTGGCAACACTCAGTGCTATTTTCCAATAAACGTCCCACAGGAAATAAGATTCACAAATGAGATCTCTTGAATATCTCAATTGTTTCTCCTAGACAGCAATAAAGTGCAAACCCAGCTAACTTTAGCTGACTTTAGGTTGTAAAAATGTTTTCCTAATGTTTTCATTGAGTAAAATTTTTTTTAATATATTATTTTTGAAAGTTTAGATGTTGTGTTAACGTTATTGCTTGGTTATAAGAACATTGTTCAAACATTTGTAATTCCATAATGTTTTTAAAACGTTAAAATGAACTACTAAAGAATAATATATATATATATATATTCAAACGGTATATATATATATATATATATATATATATATATATATATATATATATATATATATATATATATATATATATAAGAACATTTTTGATAACTTTAAACATTTCAAACTTAACATTTACAGAACAGGAGGGTTTCTTTTGAAAAAACAAACTACATTTCCATGAGAATTCACATAGAAAGCAAATATCATTGTTGCTATTCAAACCAGTAACCCTTACATTCACAAATTTGACAGACGCAATTTTCCAAAGCGACTTACTGTACATTTGAGTTATATCAGTATGTGTGTCCCCTAGGAATCAAACCCACAACCTTTGTGTTCCTAACACAATACTCTACCAGTTGTGCTACAGGAACCCTAAGTATTAACTTTTGGCTATAATATTGTGAGCATAACTGATACTAAAATCATGTGACTTGGTATAAAGAGGTGTGCTGTTACTTTTCTATAGTAAATGATCAGATTTGTCATTTTGGCCTGGCAGACAATAAAATGGCTGACTTTTGGCTGACCAAGATTAAAATGAAATGTGAAGCTTTTAAATGAAGTCTCTTGAGCTATGAAAGAGAAACCTCTGAGATATAAAATGTTCCTCTGTGTTACTGAGTGTATACAGTTATACATTATCTTCAGAAATGAGTACATTCCTTTTAGCTGATGTTGGTTTGGGGACAACAAGCTGGGAAAGCTATAGAGATGCATAAACAAAGAAATTTAGAGCAGCTGTCTGGAGCGTCCGCCAGAAACCAATGCAGAGTGTTTCCTCTCAGCCCTGGATTACATCACATGCATTGTGTCTTGAAATAGCTCAATTAAACAGAGTATAAAGAAGAACATGCAGAAATCACTGCAGTCAAAGAATCCTAATGGAATGTGTACATAATTCCTCTTCATAACTTGGAACAATTCCTAAACGGATTGCACTGGAATCCTTTTCTTATAGGATTTCAACATACTGCAACAGAAACTAGATCTTCAAAACACAGGTCCAGATATAGATCTATTCTGTCCACCAGTAAAATGTCTTGTAACATATCAAAAGGATTTTAAAGAAAATCTGTAAGGATTTAACAATTATTATTCTTTTTCACTATCATAAATTGTACAGTACCTTAACTCATTCCAATACAAACAGCTGTTGTCTAATATAGCCTAGTCAGTACAGTAATTAGAACAGCACAGTAATCAACTTCATACAATACAAACAATAGTTATACATAGAAAGCCCCTATGCAAATCTACATTTGTGTATGCACACAGTTGTGTGTGTGTTTGTGCCTGAAAAGAAGTGCATTTTATCCTCAAATATAATAGGTTTCCCTAAAGGCTTCTTGCGTCATGCGACTTTGCCTCAATCTTACGCATGGCTGAACAGTAATAAACGCAAACCCAAAAATGTGCCTTTTTCTCTCACTTTCTTTCCGGACAAATTAAAAGCAAAAGCATTTCCTGATACAAACATGTATAATTTAGGGATAATTACGGCAAACACCATTGTGACCGGCCTGTTTTCGTACATGCCTGAACGAGAGTGAATCAGTGATGTTGCAGCTTTTTGTTCAAATCTCTGTGCATATTCAAAATGATTCCTGCCTTAGTGGCTGTTTCAAACATCCATTGTGATTTCCCAAGTCTGATATTTTTACAACCTCACGTTCCTATGGAAACGATCTATGAGCTAAAAGAACTGGTGTTATGTGCTCTGTCAATATTTTTTGTCCATTAAAAGAATATAATGTCTTTTATGAATGCGTCAACAATATGAGCTCAGCAATGAAAAGACACCAGACAGTTTTGAGAATTTGGTGTAGAAATGTAAATCCATTAACTGAGTTATCTATACAATATTTGTAGTATAGTTTAGTGGTGTTTGTTAAAACAAGCATCCACATTATTATTGCTCATATGTAGAGTTAGTAAATAACATGTAAATAACAATCATATTTACAGTTGTGATTTACACAACTGTCTGTCCGTACTATATTAAAGGAGTCAGTTAAATACTGTCTAGCTGAACAAATAACTGAAGTAAAGCTCACTGTGTTGTTTCTGCATAACTGTGGCCCTTCAGAATTGCAGTTTCACCATACAGACTCTAGGAGGCATACTATTGACTTGGACCAGTAAGCAATCTCCCAAAAAATTATATTACTGTCCTAGCAAGCACCTGGAAAAGCCTAGCAACAACAACTCGTCCACAACACCCTAACATGATGGTGATGTCATGATGGTAAATAATAACTAAAAGATAGAATGTAAGGCCATCATGTCAAGACATCCTGTTTTTAAAGGCACTGGATGTGACTGAACAGAGATGAATAGTGGCTTTAAGACATCTCCATTATGATAATATCTACCACTGAGACTGAGGTGAACCTCACGCACACCTCTCAATGGGAAAGAGAGACAGAACGTCTTCTGCTTGATCTTCCAAGTGCACTAGTTCTTGTGGAGCACTCAAGAAGTCGCTGTTTTAAAGGGGTTATATTATCCACTTCTTCCCTCTTAAGTCCACTTATAATGTAAAATATGAAAGGTCATTAGGTCAAAATATCATTACATAAAGATAAAGATTAACATTAAGATTAAAATCTTGATGTGAATTAAGGAAAAATATTGTCTTTGTGTCTTTGTGAACCCAAAATCAGTTACTGGCAAAACATCTACTACAATTAAATGCAATATCTGCAATTTATTCATTTCATCATAATAAACAGCTGTTCTAAAACTTTTCAATAAAGAAAGATGCTTTTGCCAGCAGAATGATTTTATGGTGACATCAGACAGCCAGGTGACTGGCCTACGCTTACCATGATACAATTAAAATAACTGCATACTAAATCAGAGAAAAAGTGACTGCAACACTTGAGATATTCTGAAAGCCATGTGACATGACTGAAGGCATGTGACAATGTAGACTATGATACTGCTGTTTAAAATGATTGTTGTTGCACAATGCATGCTGTTTTTGCATACTATTTTTAAATAAAATAATAGACAATATGCAGTATGCAGTAAGCCAGTACTCCATTTCAAACACAACCATAGCATTTGTGTGTCTGTGAAAGTTAGAATGGAGTTTCTGTCAGATTGTTTTAGCTGTTCCGGGGCTGACAAGATATCTAAGTGCATGGCTCTCCGCAAAAACAATAAAATCCTTTAAATACATAAAAGACTAAAACACAGCGTGTCTGACAGACCGTCTGATGTCTGTTTCTGAAGCTGAGAGAAGCCACTGCTGTACAGGAAATGACTCTATAAGGAACATGAAAATGTTAATGATTATTATTTAATCAAAGTGGTACTTAAAAAGCCAGACACATTTCAAATCAAATTCTAAAAATGAACTTTTGTCTTTTTTATACAATCACTGTCCCAAAATATACCTACACATACTGATAGTAGATCTGTAAGTTGTCATTACCAGATTGGTCAACAAGTATTTGGCTTTAACAGGTGATTAAACATGTCATAAACAGCTGCTGAAAACACAGTCTAGTTTTTTGAGACTGAAGGACTGTAGGGCATACTCAAGCTGTCTATATTGTAGAAATTAGATAAACACAGTCAAGCTCAGGTCGCAACACAGACAAAAAGCACATATTGCCATGGAAACTAATGAAATGTGCAGTTTTCATCTGTGTGGTTACCAGTGAGCTTAACAGCCTGATGTTTTAACTAGATGCCATCATAACCAATTACGCACAGAATGAACTGTAATAATAGCAAACAAGCCAGGCATTTTCAGGCATATGATCGTCACGACTTCTGAAATGAGCAAAGATCTTCATTTTAACCCACATTGTAAAAACTGAAGGACAAATATAATGATGTAAAACTAACCTTTTAACTTAGACTTTATGTCTCTGCGCATTTGGGATGTATAAAGGACCTTTATACATAACGGCCTACAATGTTATACAGTTTTGTAGCTTTACTAAACAAAACAATAAAGTGGGATTGAAAACCCTTGATCATTTTCATCTTGGGATTTATTTTTCAAGTCAAACCTGGAAATAACTTTTAGGCTAAACAAATTATAATACAGAGTAGTCATTAAGTATGACGTTCATACTTCGTTTTCAAAGACCTGCAGCCACTTTTATTCTGTAGGACACAAATGACTGACATTTTAACAGGGCTGGTTATTGTTAAAATGCATTAGATGCATTGTGACTTTTTATGATAGCATTTGCTGAATAATCTAAGTGTAAATAGTTATAATGTATTGATATTATTGCTAGGGGTTGAGTAATTAGGTTTTACAGGCTTTTGTGAGCCTTCTAGATAGAATCGGAGCTGTGCAATACTGAATCTTACCACAAGATGGCACACTTCTTACGTGCTCAGATATCATTGATAGTCATTGATCTTAACGTGTTCAGAGTATTATTTGGTGTCCATGATTTTAATCTAAACTTACATGGTTTAAAAGTGATAAGCATTGATGTCTACCGTGAAAAACGAGCATTTCATTAAGAAATATTCCATGTGTTTCATAATTTTCCTTTAGAACTGAATTTTCCACATTTTTTTCAATTGCACTTTCCATCCTGTTAGTTTTATGTAATATCCCTTTAACTAACCAAAAACAGTTCCTTAACGACATCCCATCATCCTGCAGGGCGTGATTTTGATGATAGAAAATCAGAACATGGCAGTGGATTTAATGGAGACTGAATTTTTCCTGGTATGAATGATTTACATATACACTACCAGTCAAAAGTTTGGAAACACTTACTTTGTTCATATTTATTTATGAATAATATTAAACTTATCAAAACTATGAAATAACAGAAATGCAACTTTAGGAATTGTGTTGTGACTAAAGAAAATTAAAAATAAGGTCAAATAGGATGTATTCTAGCATATTCAATATAGTTACCCTTCGTCTAGAATTTACAAACATTTTCTTGACATTTTTCATCACCCAGTTTCTTGAGGATTCATCCTGAGAAGATTTTTAAAGAGTTTTGAAGGAGTTCCCCTCTATCCTGCGCTCTTATTGTCTGCTTTTTTTCTTCACTGTTTGGTCCAAATCATCTATTTCAAAAACGTTTTTTTTTATTGCAGTTTTCTAATAACAAAAATAAAATTGAAATTATGGTATGTTGGTACAATTATATTTTTATTTTTACAATCCTGTTTTTAGTGTCACCATGTCAAACTGAAATATGCATGTCTAATGAAATATGCAAGGGAAAGAAAATGCCATTAAACACGTCACAGCAATTAAACAGGTGAATTAAACAGGTTTTAATGACACTTAATGTACATATCACACTGGGAACATACAAAGGTAAAACAGGACATCTGACGGGTGAAACATTTACACCACACATAACAACACATAATCCAAAAGGGCATAAAATAAGACATCATGTGAATAGTATAAAATAGATACAGTCATTGATTAATAAGAGCTTTTTTTCAGATAAGGCATTATACACAAAGCATGCATGCATGGCATCCTTTTGGGTTTGGTTGCACTCATTTTGAGCTTGTCTTGAGCATGCAGAATACAGCTGCTTAGATCTTCAGGGATGAGATCAAATAATGTTGCACAATTGCCTCCCAAATGCAACTGGGCACCCAAGTCCATTTGCTACAAAATTGTGTAAACAACATTTATTTACATCAGCACCGGTAGTGTCCCATTCAACAGTCCAAAGAGATCGACCAGTCACCGGATGGGTCAGTCTGTGACCTTAAAGTCAAAGGGTAGCTGACATCACAGCAGTGACCCGAAGCTCTGAAAATGTCTGAACATGCCGAATCACAACTGAGTGCTCACATCCACCTGGACATGAATTAGCTCCACTTCCTGTCCTTGTTAATACAGGCTGAACTTTTTTGTCCTTACAATTAATGTTATGTAATAGCCATTTGGTGAAAGCAACAGGGCACTGGAGGCTGGGCTTTACTGGGAATATTAGGGCGCCGTCATTTAAAACTTGGCAATATAAGAGAGCTTTTGTCAATAGTTCCTTTAAACGTGTCTAAACTGACCATATCTGTTCAAAATTGCGTCTCTATGTAACACAACAGGTCAATTCACAATGCATAGGTCACAGATCGTGCCCAAAAGCGCTCTTTAGTCCTGACTGTTCACAATACAGCACAGCCTGTCGTGCATTATCGCTTACATTCACGTTTAAATGTACATTCTCAAGCACTATAGAGATCTATAGAGATGAGGTTTCTCTAATACGCTTGCACTTGGTTGGGAAGCAATTGGCACCCGTTATTAACATGGTTCATCACTCTCTGCTTCAGCTGCGCCACTTGTTCTCTCAACACGCTGGCCGTGGATGCCAGCTCTGTATTCTGGCTTTTCAGGCTTTTCACTTTGTCTTCCAGCCGTGATATCCGCTCCAGTTTCCTCTTGCGGCACTTGGAAGCAGCGATCCGGTTACGCAGCTTCTTCCTCTCGGCCTTGATGCGCTCCTGCGTGTCCATGTCTATGGGGGACAGCGGCGGACTGTCCCCGAAGCTCTGCATGTCCGGCACCGTTTGCGGCTCGTCCTTCAGAGACTGTTGCGCGGTCAGGGGGTGCGCGGGCGGCGGGGGAAAGGGAGTGGTGTCCGTGGAAAAGTTCACCGTGGTACTTCCATACGCGCTCAAGTTCGTATACACCGGAAGATCCGTGGGTAAGGCCAGGCTGGTGCTGGATGTTAGTCTGTTCAGAGGAGGAACGCACGGTCCACCGTTCAGCTGGTTCTGCTTGTGGAGGTCCTCCAGGGCTTTCACGAAACCCTCCGCGAACTCCTGCTCGTCGCTCACCGACTTCGAAAAGACAAACTGGGAGGTCGGCGTGGTGGTCACCATGCCATTGGACTGGATGATCAACCTCTCCAGTTCTGGAGACGCAAGCTTCAGGAGTCCCATGTCGGGGGAATTGAGGATTCCCTCGGCATCCCTCAAATCCGGCTTTAAACTGGAGCTGTTCTGGTCGTCCAGGTTCAGACTCATGTCTTTCTTCATCATGGTGGTTGTTGTTCTTCAGATACCCTCTTCTGGAGAGAACTTCGTTCCCATCCTACACCCTCTGGAAGGGCGCGCCGGATTTGGTGTCCGTGTACCACATGAACTTCTTTCTTTCTTTCTTTCTCTCTCTCGCTTTTGTCTTTCACCTGTTGTTTACTTTCACTCTTATGATTTATGAGGTCGCTGTCATGGTGTTGTTGTTTGTCCCCCGCGCGAGGAGCGTCTACGGGCGTCAAAACGCATTTGCAAGTTTTCTATCCCTAAAAATTCCATTATGTCACCTCAGAGCGCGCGGATTGGCCGGCGGTGACGTCGTTTCCGGTCCCGTTTGCATAAGGGGCTGGGCTCGCCGCCGTCGCCGTGGAGACGGCGAGTAAACGGCAAACAGCGCGGTGCATTGTGGGTTGATGTCATAGAGAACGCCGAGCGCGCGAGGGTGGGGACACAAACGAGAAAATGTTCCCTTGTTTTGTAACATGTGAAGGGCCTCGGGATGGCTGATATGGTGTTTCGACTTCAGTTTTCAGTGATGAATAATAATGAATTTAGTTTTAAATTTCAATCATCTGAATTTGGTTTCAATCCGCCTACAGCCACAGCGAAGCTGCATAAAGCGGACGTGCTTGAAACATGCCGGGATGGTTTAAGCGGACATGTTTCAACATACTCCAAAATATATTTATTGATGCAACATATAAGTAATCGCATTTTAAAGCTTCGATGAGTCTACGGAACAATTCGGCACAGACGTATTAAAAAGGGGTTAACTTCAAGTTGGGATACTGTAGTCTTTAAAGGATGGGTGATGCTTTGAAGATAAATTGAATTAATTTATGAATTAAATTAGCTGCTTTGGTGAGCTGGTTTCTAAAAATATCGGTGCAGACGGGGGAAGAGAGAGCGTATACACAGCGTATGTGAATGGGAGGTGATGACGTTCGTAGACGTCTGCACCGGAGAATAGAAGCAGCATCATCATCTATTGCCATGGCAACAGTGACATGGGGTCTGATGCAGGGGCAGGTGAATGAAGCGGGGGATGGATCAGATTTCACTAGATGTAGTGACTGCACTAGATGCAATGATCCTCTTCCCTAATACATAAAATGGCAGGATCCTAAACAACTTGCCAATAGGGTCAGAAAACTAAACTAAGTATGCTTAATTCAATATATATTTGCTGTGTCATCTTCTCATACACAGTTTTACCTATCACGAAAATGTGTCTTCGTTTAGAGATGCTGAGATGCTTTCTTCTGTAACACATGGAGGACATATTAAACATATCTACTAAACATATGTTTAGGACATGAGACTTGTTTAACAACAGGTCATTTTTCTTTTTTTGTACTATTTGAAACAATGCTTTTTGATACATTTTGTTCATCAAACTAACCAGAAAGTACTGTCAATAAGTAATACATTCCTCTGTGTGTGTGTGTGTGTGTGTGTGTGTGTGTGTGGCTCCACCTAATTTCCTGTGTTTAGTATGACTCACATGTATACACCAGTTTGGGGCCTGAAAGAACACTGCTAATTAAGTATGAACGCCACAATGAGAAGTTATTCTTTAAATATACAGGCCTATTCAACACCTACAGGTCCTCAGAGACCTGCTTACACAAACAGGTCTAAACCAGACCTCAGCTGGGTGTTGGCACACATGTCTGAACCATCAATAAACCAGGTCCATACATGTCTGATGGATTTATGTTCAGATAAAGTCATTAAGACAGTCATATCTTTACAAAAATGAATTTCGTATAGCTTTAAAGGCAAATGAACTGTTATGGGTCTAACTTTAATCCTGTTTAATCCCTATTTGTCTCGGATTCAATAACAAGCTGATAATTGTGTTGTATAACAACTTCAAGCTTCATTAAACTGAGGAGAATAAATGTCTAAACCCTAATAGCTAGGTTTCTAATTCCTAATATGTTTAGACAGATATAAAACTCCTTTATGGTCACTCAGTCATAATAACAAGTGCAGCAGTGGTGAAAATCCTGGGGGCAGTTCAGAGCAACACTGCAGTCCTGACAGTAATGAGATACAAGACCAATTACTATAAACTTCAGATTTACACAACACATTTAAAATGTCTGTATACATATAACTAGGCACACATCCATAATTATGTGTACATAATTATGTATAACATTTATATTAACGTAACAGTTTATATTTGCATATACACTTAATTACACACAGCATAATATGCAAATAATAATACGCAAAGTACAGAACTGACATTCAGGGTGTCGGTTGATCAGGGCTAGTAAAGTGCAGTGCTATGCTTATGTATAGATCATGAGAGATGAGATGCATAGATACAGAGATAGATAACATTATAAAATACATAGATAACTACACAATATGAACAATGACTGCAAATTGCGTAGATAAATATTATGTTCAGAACATCACATTCAATCAGTCAGATGGGGATAAATAATAATAAGTATGGGCATAAATGAAGTAAGTCATATTATTATTAAGTAATGTAATTATGTAATAATAGCACATACCGCCAGACCAGTAGGTGGTGATATTGCTCTCGTTCACCAGCTGATGTCAGTTCAGACATAAGAGAGGAAGAACAACACAGGAAGGATCTTGGGAGATGTTGTGTTTATATCGGCTGGACACAAAGATCTCATCTGATGAAAGATCACACTGTTCCTGATCCAGGCTCACTCTATTTCCGTCCTCACATAAGAGATGGATCAGAAGAAGACGGTGATTGTAACAGGTAACAGTGCAAAGTCTTATTATTATCATCAGACCCAATATGTTGATGTTTCTCGTGTGATTTATACCAGTTTTGAGAGTTTTTCTAGTGACAGTCTTTCTTTTAGCGCTGTTATAACAGATATCCTGTTACACGACTGATCAATATTAAACATGTAAAGCAAACCTAATCGATACTTAATAAGTGATACTAATACTGGGTCATCTCGATCGATCACAGAGAGGATTATGGCATCAGCAGTTTTTGTTTATTTTGTTATTTTTTTTATTTATGGATACATTTTTGTCTGGAAACCATTTCAGTACATTTGTAACTATTATCACGTGACACCGTCACTGGTAATAGTATAAAAACTTTGTTGCAGGGTATGCTTACCTATATAATCACATTTAGATTACAGAACATGCAAATAATAACATGTTTTGTAGAAGAAAATCACATGCAAGAGTTACTTATTACTCTTTTGAAGAAGGATCAGACCTCGGACTTTGAACTAAAGGCTTTAGATTTAGCTGACTCGGGCATTTCCTGAACACCTTTAGTTTATGAGGTGTAACAGCTATGAAAGATATAATGTAATTATAAAGAGACTTAAAGATTGTGGAGTGATGTGAGAGATATGAAATTTGCACAGTTCTGGTCAAGTAGACCATCAAGTAGGACATTTCTGGATCAACATCATTGTTGGTCTTGGAACTACATTTGTATGAGCCAGTCAGATTGTAGGATTAGGTTTGAGTCAATGGAAAATTTAGGCCTGTATGTCATTATTATGAGCCTATTATTTCCCTCTGATTTGAGGGGTTATGGTTAGGTTGGGTTAAGGGTAGGGTTTAGGTTAGGATTGTTGGAATGTTGTTCCAGGACCAGCAAAAGATGCTGATCCAGGAACGTGTTATTTGTCAAAATCACATTGACCTGCAGCTATGTAGGAATTGGTTGCCAGTCAATTATCGTGGCATCACACAAACAAATTTCGCAGACACCTAAATAATCCCTAATGCTCTATTCTTTCCTACATATATTTAAAACCTTCTGTTCATCTTGTCTCTAGCAGCAGAATACAATATCCACTTGTAAATGTGGCTTTGTAGACCTGGCTTGCTGGTTCTTAAGGCAAAATGTTTAATGCTCTCGTCTTTTGTAAGTCGCTTTGGATAAAAGCATCTGCTAAATGAATAAATGTAAATGTGACTGCAGAAAGTTGTGATTGACCAATCAGAAGGAGCAGATGTTTATTACCAGGATGTCTTATCATATTATTATGTATTAATTATTATGTATTATTGTATTATTATGTATACATATTATTATGTATAAATGTATTATTATGTATTATTATTATTCATTATGTGTTTATCCAGGTTTCGGGCCATTTGGAGAACATACTGTCAATGCCAGCTGGGTGGCAGTGCAGGTATGAGTTTCCAGCACCTGTAGGACATGTTCAGCCATCAGCTATTAACTTTGCTATCTGTACATATTGTTTCCTCAAACATTTCTGCTTCAGTTTAACATCATTTCTCAAATAACAACTGTACAACTGTAATTTAGTGATAATTGGGCAGACAGAAGAATTTTAATGTAGTATATGTGTGGCAATGTGATAACTGTAAGGAAAGAACAAAATCAAATAATCTCCGTAATATCTCAGTTGTTTCTTGTAAACATCATTGAGATCAAATGCACGGTATCTTGCGTCTTAGATGTTTCTCTGAGAACATTATTGGCATAAGCTATTAATGAGCATATGAGCCATGACCATGATCTGCCCTTCTCCTAGGAGTTGAGGAAACTGGGTTTGGGTGAAGATATAAACCTCCTCGTTGCTGAAGTTCCTGTGGAGTATCAGACGGTCCAGAGTCTTCTGCCATCACTATGGAAACAGCACCTGCCACAAGTAGCGTAACAATGTTTGTTTCACTGAATTATGGAATCACTTAAAGCCTGCTTGAGCCTAAAATTGCAACAACTTCATTGTTCTGATGTAATTCAAAGTAAAAAAAATGGGGTGTGTGGCTTGTTTTTTTCACTGGGAATTGATTGGCTGTAGAAAAGTAGGTGTTTCTACTCGTAGCTCGTAGCAAACTAACTGTTGGAGGGGAGTGATTAACGGCTCTGACTATGATATGATATAATGGTATCATATATGTTATCGTAATGATCAAAAATGAAAAAAACTCTGATTTCCTTTGTTTTTTTTTTTAAGTTAGTGGTCCATGTTGGAGTTTCTGGAATGGCCACCACGGTAACGCTTGAACAGTGTGGTCATAACCATGGTTACTTGCGCCCTGACAACTGCAGGTTCTGTCCACAGTCGCGGTGTTGTATGGAAGGGGGACCAGACTGTATCCATTCTGTAATAGACATGGATACTGTGTGCAGAAGAGTAAACTCCTCTGGGCTTGGTGTCACTGTGTCTGTATCGAAGGATGCAGGCAGGTATGGACTCTTGTCTCACATGCAGTACAACACTTACATAATCAGCTGCCTACTAAGGCAGCATCCTAACCATCAATAAATTTCATAATTGACTAATTTGGACTCTGTAGACAGCAACATAATAAACTAAATTAATTGTTACTAAATTAAATTGTAGGGCAGGTTGAACTTTTTTTTTACTGACATAAATGTTTTCAGCACTAAAGGAAATAAGTGTTATCAACATTTCCATTTTGACCACCATCCAGGATTCATTTTTCACTCATCTTGCCACAATGCATTCTGGGATTGCATTATTCTTGAAGGATGCCTGTAATCTTGCATTATAATTTGGTCATATAATTTTGTTACCACTATTAAGTGTATGAATTAAGTGTAGTACCACATACCTAGTGTATGAAAGTGTTGTTTATTGAGAATTCTCCATTTGTATTCCTCAGATATCTGTGTGATTACACGTATTACATGTCACTGTATCTGGGTGAGGGCAGATCTGCATTTGTGCATGTGCCTCCCCTGAGGAAGCCCTACAGCGCAGAGGAGCTTGCGCGCACCCTGAGGGCCATCGTCCTGGAGATGCTTGAACTGATGGAGCACAGTGATGAAAGGAGGCACTGCCTGCACCACCAATGAGAACACAGGGTTGGGTCTCAATCAGCTCACTTAATATGTGGCATCGTTCAGACGTTAGTGTCTAAACTTGTGTGCTACAGAAATAAAGGAGCAATCTGCTGGTTGAGAAATGACCTGTGTTTTAAACTCAACCCAACTGTTGTGCTAAAGCAGGACAGGAAGCAATTTCTAATGGGGTGTACTTGAAACATGCAGAATTTTGGTAATATGCATAAAATCTGAATTTGGAAACAGTGGGAAAAATTACACTTGTAGGTCTTTCGTCAGCTTTTAAAGGCAGAGCAGGTAATTTATTCCAGAAATTTATTATTGCTGTGCTGGTTGGAAGTCCCTTCACATCCTGAAAGCAATCACTAAGTGGTCTAAATGCATTTATATATGTACATATCTTCTGTGGAAGTTGTAGGACCACAAAATGTCCGCCCAATCATTACATTCAGTCTGAATGCAATGATAGGATGTCCTACTTGCCTGTCATGCATTTGCATTCATGTGTTTTGAAAGACACGTGGTTTTGGAGAGAGCACTGGGAGAACTTGCAAAGCTAGCTTGCTGTCCTCTCTGAAATTAAAGGAATGGTCCTATTTTTAAACGAATGTCACTCCGAATCAGTATGCTGTTTGTTTTTCGTCAATTTGGAGCTTGGCAGCCCCAGTCCACATTCACTTTCATTATATGGAAAAGAGTGGCCAAGATATAGTTTAGAAAGACCTGTTGTGAAAACGTTATACAGGTTTGAAACAATTGAGGACTATTAATATAAGAAAGCATTCATTTCAAAGAAAAATGGAAGTACTGGTCTTATCTGTATTTGTTATTCACTGGATCAAGTATTCCTGCAGTATTAAGTGTTTAAAAAACGGTATCATCTGCAGCTTTCAAATAAACCCCAAACACAAGACAGAAGTGCAGCCGCCCTGCATGTGAGCATTGTGTTTTCTGGAAGAGCACTAAAAGTTTATTTTTAGTGAAGACCTGAGTTTACAACAAAATTATCTCCTTTTTGCAGAATAAATCATCTTCTTATATCGAGGTGGATTATGGGAATATAAAAGTTCCAAAGTGAGTATAGTGTATATGGATTAGGATCACCACCCTCATATAGAAATAGCTTTGGAATCCAAATATTTCATAGTTTAATGCAGTTCATGAACTAACGTCTACATAACACACAAAAAATACAAACTGAAATCTGACACCTGAGTAACCCAAAATCTATTGCTCTCAGTCTGCTTTACTGTTAAGACTGCCTGTTCACTTTTGGTTTTTCTAAGAATATGTGAAAGTTGGTGGATTTTGTCTTCACTTTTTTAGTCATACTCCCTATAATGACTCTTCAATGACCAGTTCTATATAAGCACGTTGGTTTCATCTTATTCTTGTTTAGCTTATCGTTTGTTTTTCTGAAGTTTGTACTGGAATCTTATTCATGGGTCACAAACACATTGGACCAAACTGATGATGCTGTGAATCTTGACTTTGTATTGTTGCCTAAAATCACTGAAATGTAAAACAATGTTATTTTCTGGATTCCCTTGTTGTTACTGTATTAAACGTTTTGGCGTTTATTTAATGTGCTCGGCCCATGATGTTCTCACATTCTGGTGGATTGTCTTTGTCTCTCATTATTTTACACTTTATTCATATTGCGGTCAATAAACAATTTTCCATTTAAATTTAAAAGCTGTGTGAAATGATTTCCAATGCATAACTGTCTTAGTATTTGGGTAATTGACAAATTAAAGAGAAAGAAGAACTTTTGAATGGGACGTGAACAAATACATTTTTAAGTATTCCATCTAGTCTCTGGATTATTATAAGGTCATTATGAGGTGCATATTAAGCATAGAAAAATAATAAAGAAAATTGTGTTCAAGTTGTTTTTTTAAAGCATACTGTACTATAATACAGTTTGTGTCAACCGCTCGTATAACAAATGGTAACTGTATGATCGACGCGGTCACGTGGTATGCCAAGGCAGGCTGCTTGTATACGGTAAATGTGCAAATCTGCGTCTGCAAAAGGAAATTGTTTTGAAAAACGTGCACTTTCTAGGAGTTCAGTACATGCACATTTCAACAGCATTTCATTAACAGCATCGTACGTTCACGACGGCGACATATTTACCAAACAGCCTCTTCCCCACGCACGACGGGAAACTTGTGTACACGTCACGCCTTTCTGCGCTCTACGTCCGTGACGTCACTCGAGAGAGGGAGGCCGATCTTCTCCGGAACCGTTCGCGTCTGCACGAGCCCGTCGCGCGCCGTTTCCTTCTCCTCACGGCGAACCAAAACAAACGTCGCCCGACGCGCTCCGGTCGGTTTCTTTCCCGATACCTCGGTGGGATTATTTCGCGTTTGCGTTTGCGAAAAGAAAGGCAGGAGTAAGATGAGCGTGGAGGCGTACGGGCCGAGCTCGCAGACGCTCACCTTCCTGGACACGGAGGAAGCGGAGCTGCTTGGGGCCGACACGCAGGGCTCCGAGTTCGAGTTCACCGACTTCACGCTCCCCAGCCAGACCCAGACGCAGGGCCAGACCCAGAGTCAGCTCGACAACCAGGTACAGACCCTGAAAAACACCCAAACGGGCGTTCAGTCGGGCGGCCCGGTTGCGTCCGCGTCCAAATATGGCGAGTTAGCAGGAGTTAGCCGCGTTAGCAACCACACCAGGCCGCTTGAGATGGAGAGAGACTAACGCGCGTTTTCGGAGGGACTGTAGTGAATTAACATCGGCGTTGATATGAAATGTATTCATTATTAATAAATGACATTTATGAGTAATCTACAGCACGTATTTTAGCTTTTTATTGAGCGCTGACGCTGAGATGTGTTATGTCAGGGCTTGTTTTCGTGAGTTAGGCGCTGCATGCAGGTGTGCAAGAGCGCGTTTTCACACGGACTTCTGCATTAGTGTTAAAAGATATTTATACATTCATTAATATACCGCCGCTTATTAAAACTAATAAGATGTGTAGTGTTTCAGGGCTGGCTGTAGTTATGTGTGTGTTTGTGTACTGCCTTGTGAACTCCATTGGTGTCAATTATATAGTGTCTGTATTTTGTTTTGTGTGAGCTAAAGGAAGCTCAGACAGGTGTGTGTGAGAGAAATGACTACGTTTTTTGCAGATAAATGTATTATATAGGAAACTGTGAACATACTGCTTTCTTTTTGAGCCTTGACAAAGCTTGCCTGTGGCTTACAGATTTTGTGTGCGTGTGTGTATATCATTGTTGTGAACTACATACATCACTTGAATTGTTAAAAAACACGATTGCTTCAGTAAGAATGTAGTTTCTATAATACAGATTTGTTTAGAGGGACTTGAGGTGTGTGAGTCTGCTTGCTCTCATAACAGTAAGATGGGCTATCAGATGGTATATTCTGAGCTTGTTTTTGATAGCTAAATAGGTGGGATAGTTAGAATAGGTTGGTTTGATAGGTGTATGTGATATTACTGTGTGTGTGTGTGTGTGTGGTGTTAATGGTGAACCAGACTGAAACTTTGGCCTGTTTTCATGTACAAGCTGTTGGGTTGCTGAAGACATCTTTTTTTTCATGTAATTGGACTTGCTGGGTTGTGCAGGTGAACGGACCTGATGGAGTTTTGCCCAATGGAGACGATGCAGTGGTGAAGACCAGCCAACTTCTGGCTGAGTTGAATTTTGAAGAGGATGAGGAAGATACCTACTACACTAAAGACCTTCCCGTGCATGCCTGCAGGTACCGTTGACACACCTGCCCAGATCTCACACTAAATACAGCATCACACTATCATCAGACTCGCAAATTATGTGTGTTGGTGTATGTGTATGAGAGAAAATATAACAATACTCTCTGGAATACTTGGATCTAGTTTTATATAATGTATATAATGATGGCTAAACTGTATAATTAACCGTTGCTGCAGTCGACAGATTTCCTACAGCTGTACTAGTTTTGTGTGTCTTGTATTATGCCACAAAGTCTTTTATTTTGGCATAATTATTTACTTTCCAAACAACATTTTATGTTTATATATTAATCTGGAAAACAGTATTCTAATAAGCATGATAAGGTACAGTCAGTTGCTCATTAATACGAGATATCTGTGATATTTTATCATACAGAGTTAAGATCTGTATCTTAGATTTTAGAATTTTTTAAAACTTTCATATTGTCACTTTTTAAATGAAAGTGATAAATTTATATTTATTGCTTTGTGTTTTCCTCACCTTGTAAGTCGCTTTGGATAAAAGCGTCTGCTAAATGTAAATGAAACAAAGTATGTTATACACACAGGCCTATAGTGAATGTGAACTGATATGTTTTAGTAACTGTTCTGATCTGTATGTTTTAGCTATTGCGGCATCCATGATCCAGCATGTGTGGTCTATTGCAACACTAGCAAGAAGTGGTTTTGCAACGGCCGTGGTAACACCTCTGGCAGGTGGGTCAGAAGCGGACATTACATTCATCAAATTTGTTAAGTGTGATCTAAGCATCTGATAAGACCTAAAGTCAAAGGTTTTGGTTTTAATTAGTCTCCTCTTCACATTTGTTTTGGCCAGTCATATCGTGAACCATTTAGTCAGGGCCAAATGTAAGGAGGTGACCCTGCATAAGGATGGCCCGCTGGGTGAGACGGTTTTGGAGTGCTATAACTGTGGATGCCGCAATGTCTTCCTGCTGGGCTTCATCCCAGCTAAAGCGGATTCTGTTGTCGTGCTTCTGTGCAGGTAAAAATTCAACAATATCAGTACATACCGTTCAAGATTCAGTTCCTTTGAGAAAGGAGAAATCTTCATTTGGTAATAATAAAGAGAAAAATACATTTGCTAGCAGCTAGATTTCCTATGTATGATACAATCTGCAATGACAGGATAACACCACGAGAAGTTGAACTGTTCAGTGACCTCACCGTGGTAAAATCTCTGTAACACATGGCTTCAAAGAGTTACTGCTTTTATATTATTATATTATATATCTAAAAAATATAAAACAACTTAAAAAAAAGAAAGAAAGAAAATCAAATCAAATTTTTTTTATCTGGTTGTATCAGTAGCTTTCATCCGTTTCAGTAGCTTGTTATGATGTAAGTGCAGTTTGTCTGCGTCACATGTGTTTGTTTGTCTTTAGGCAGCCGTGTGCCAGTCAGAGCAGTCTGAAGGACATTAATTGGGACAGCTCTCAGTGGCAGCCTCTCATTCAGGACCGCTGCTTCCTGTCTTGGCTGGTGAAGATCCCATCCGAGCAGGAGCAGCTGAGAGCCCGTCAGATTACGGCCCAGCAGATCAACAAACTGGAAGAACTCTGGAAGGTACCAGACACCCTGCTGAGTGATTCACTCCCTTAGTCTCTCTTATGGCACAAGATATAGAAGAAGTGTGTGGAGTGAACAGTCTATGTCATAGGTTGCTGGATTGGCGTAGGGCTTGAGAATAGATGAAATAACTGTTTTCTGGGCGTTTGCAGTACACAACTCAATATTTATTAAATTCCAAGCACGACAGCTCCAAATTGTTTAATGTACATTAAAAAAAAAGTAATTATATAAAAACAACACATTTTTACTTTTTCCAGTAAGTCAACACAAGGATATTCATTTTAATTTCCATGTACCAATATAATACTGTTAAATGCATCGAATAGATTTGTTTTAATTCAGCTGGTTAATTTAAATAGGCAAAAACAAACATTTAACAAAATAAAATTGAATTACAAGAACAGGAATATTAATGATGTCGGTAAATGCTATATCACCAGCTTTGGGCCTTCTAATGTTGCATCTGCATGTCTTCTCATGATGATAGGAAAACCCCACAGCAACCCTAGAGGATCTGGAGAAGCCTGGAGTGGATGAGGAACCTCAGCATGTTCTGCTACGATATGAGGATGCTTATCAGTACCAGAACATTTTTGGGCCACTTGTAAAGCTAGAGGCCGATTATGACAAGAAACTCAAAGAGTCCCAAGTATGATCTGTTCTCTACTTTTAATCCTGTCTAACTGGTTAATAAAGCTGCAGTCCCAAACTTCAATCTCTAGCACCCGTTGAAAAATAAAATTGCAGGTTACTTTACGTACTTTTCATTACATTTGTTGAAGTCAAATTAAGCCAAACTAACACTTCCTGGGAAATTTGACCTGATGTCTCAAATTATAAATCATTATTATAAACTAATTGATGTTTACTAACCAAGGTAAGGAGATCATGTTCTATTTCAGTAATATTTTTATTTTTAACCAAATAGTTACGGATTGCAGCTTTAATGATGGCTTAATATGGGCGTTTATCATGTGAAATATTTAGTGAACCAAACAGCTGCTTTTGTTGTATATTTGGTTATTTTTAAAAAAGTATTGCAGCTGTAACCTGAAATATTCTGTATGTCTTTACAAGGAACTCAGGAATTACAGTACTTAGCAGTAATGTATAACAATGAATTTCCTTCACCTTGGAAAACAGTCTTGACTCTGATAACAAACATGTTTATACCTAATAACTCATGAAAGGTCTTTAACCGAAATCTTTCATATTTAATAACAACAGAAGTCTGGCTGATATATTTCCATTGTAAGTGCATAACTATCTGTTGTTTGCTTAAAAACTTACGGTATGAGTTAAAATTATCTGTGATAATCAGCATTCAAGCAAGAGTGCTGTTGATGGAGCTTCACTTATATTGAAATAATACTGACTTCTTGTTCTGGGTTTCAGACTCAAGACAATATAACAGTGAGGTGGGACTTGGGCCTGAATAAAAAACGGATAGCTTATTTCACTCTGCCCAAGACGGACTCAGGTGGTAATATTTACTTTTAACATCTTCTGTGTCTACCAGTGCTTCATGATATCCATCTCATCCCTAACACCGTGTTCCATGCACCCCTCATCGACGTGTGCACGGATCTGTCCTTCTGACTGCGTGTGTGCGCGTATGCCTGTGTGCGCGTATGCCTGTGTGCGCGTATGCCTGTGTGCGCGTGTGTTATACTGCGTGTGTGATGGATATATCAGTGTTGTTATTATTGGTATATAAATTGGAAAGAGTCTTAACTATGTCTTCTGTGTTTGGGTCATATTTATCAGACATGAGACTGATGCAGGGAGATGAGATCTGTCTGAGGTATAAAGGAGACATGGCTCCGCTCTGGAAAGGCATTGGACACGTCATCAAGGTCCCCGACAGTATCTTTTCAGCACAGATCATGAGATCAGACTCACTGTTTATACACACTGGTGACTTATCAAATCAACATGGATTTGCAGCACATGACTTCATCATTGTGATGTGTTTGTGATTAAGCTTGGGTGATCATTTTGGGTGAGACTTGATGTTCAGGGTGGATTTGATTAGATTGTTGAGCGGATATGATGTAATATATTAGTGCTGGTGTTTGCTGTGCACCATCACTGTAACTGTTGTTCATTCGTAGGCTGTGAACAAATTAATCCAGAAAAAAATATTATTTTGGCTTGTCATCCACACTGAGACTGCAGTTTTGTCCAGGGAAGAAGGGATGGACTCACTCAGAGTGTCCCAGCTCCACGTAGCAGCCACTCAGTATCTAGGATGGTTCTGTACAGAGATGTAGGTTCTTTAACAGAGACTCTAGATTATGGAGATGAGATCGCCATTGAGCTGCGCAGTAGTGCTGGAGCACCAGTGGAGGTCCCACATAACTTCCAGGTGGACTTTGTCTGGAAGTCCACATCTTTTGACCGGTTAGTCTCATGATCCATTTCACAGTTCTGTTTGTTTTGATCTGCACAGTGTTAATCATATGCTTTGGTTAAGTAATAACTTGAATCTTCTAGGCACAATATTCATCATTTTGTTTGGTTCATTGTGTAGAATGCAGAGCGCCCTCAAGACGTTTGCTGTGGACGAGACATCTGTGTCTGGCTACATCTACCACAAGCTGCTGGGTCATGAGGTGGAGGATGTTATTATCAAATGCCAGCTGCCCAAACGCTTCACTGCGCAGGGC
This sequence comes from Chromobotia macracanthus, assembly GCA_036877525.1. Classification (NCBI taxonomy): domain Eukaryota; kingdom Metazoa; phylum Chordata; class Actinopteri; order Cypriniformes; family Botiidae; genus Chromobotia; species Chromobotia macracanthus. Next base: position 4,012,281 of record JAZGTH010000003.1, read on the forward strand.
CTGCCCGACCTCAACCATTCACAGGTACACAGATGACCCAGGCTGACCACAGATCCTTGAAAGATTGTTCTTAATATTTCGTTTTTGAAATGGTTTTGTTACTTCTGAAAATGTAAGAAGAAAAATAGCAAAGAAGTATTATCAGAAAAAAAGACAAAATGCTCGGGGAGAAGTCTTAGAGATGTATTAAATTCTGTACAAGCAGCGTCACATATAAGATGCTTTGGTGTATGTCAGTGAAAGGTCATTAGAGTCACTCTCAACTTTGTCACTCCTATACATCAAACGATACCGCATGGTGCTAGCAACACTGTGATCATGGGTTTGGTTCCCAGGGAATTCTCATCTGATTAGGCCTTTTGTCTTTGGGTTTCTGAAGCACATGGTTTTGACTGTGTTGTAGGTTTATGCTGTGAAGACTGTTCTCCAAAGACCTCTCAGTCTGATCCAAGGACCTCCGGGCACAGGCAAGACGGTGACCTCTGCAACCATCGTCTATCATCTGGCCAGACAGGGCAATGGGTAAGACTCCCTCCCCACCGCTGAGTGCAGCACAGACTAATAGTTATCTGGCTATTGATTAACGTTCCACACAGCCTAGATTATGTCGGTCAAACAAAAGCGGAGCCAGTTACAATTCAATAAAAGATAACATTAACAAAAAACACATTTTTTTGTAAGTGTCCATCAAATTTAGGGAAGAATAACAAAGCTTATTTTATCTTAATTGCAACATTTTTGCATTGATAGTCTGACCCTGACTAATGTAAATCAAAGAAAATCAGTTGCTATACTAAAGTAAAGCTTACTTAACCTTACTTTCTCCTCAGTGGCAAACTGCAACAGGTTTATCATGCAAACCAAATGGGTTTTTTTTTTGGCTCCAAATTGCCCATGTAATCCTGCTGTTAACCAAAACAAAAATATGAGGAACAAAATGACAATGATTGTTGTAAGAACATCGGGGCTGTTCGTGAAATAAAAGCAGAACAGCTGGTATCTTTTTTGCATTGTGTTTAACAAACATCCCTTGATGAAGAGTTCCCTCTCATCTTTTGTTTGGGTCACTTTACTCTAATCGCGTTTCTCTGTGTGAGTAAGACAATCCCAATAATGCTGCCGTATCTGTTGAAAGCCATGAAGATAGTGATTACAGCTTTATGATAAAATCTCACACAATCACATACAGCCACACCGTCCCTAAAACGCAAGTACATTTTCTTATTTTCACACCTGTCAAAAGACGATGAATTAAGGTAATTTTGGACTGTCATTTAAAACTGTACAGTTTTCACATGGGTTTTGGAGCAGTATATAACATTGTGGCTTGGTTTTGTGTCTTTAGCCCAGTGCTGGTTTGTGCTCCCAGTAACATTGCCGTAGACCAGCTGACCGAGAAGATCCATCAGACGGGGTTGAAGGTGGTACGTCTTTGTGCCAAGAGTCGTGAGGCCATAGACTCCCCCGTGTCTTTCCTTGCTCTGCACAATCAGATACGCAACATGGACAGGTACAGACTCTTCGGCTGCATAGTCTGCTGACCTGCCTACCTAGGCAACAGTTTTAGGCTTCTTTATAAGGATGCTGCCTTATACTTCATTTTGACCAAAGTATTACTCACTACTTTCATAACTTTCATAAATTTCATAGAAACATTTTTCCATGATTAAAAATACACTCAGCTTGTGCTATGAATTTTTAGTGGTGTTTGCTAAGACAAGAATCCCTCTTTTTTTTGGTCAAAATTAGGCTTCAGGGCTTTTCTAACCTGTAACTGTCAGTATTAAACTTATGTGCATAATATGTCCCACAGTTCATGGAAGTGATAGTTCTCAGAGAGCATTTTGCTTCAAGCATCTCACCAGAGTTTGGAGCTCATGATGTCTTTTTCTTCTCTGCAGCATGCCAGAGTTGCAGAAGCTACAGCAGCTGAAGGACGAGACCGGCGAGCTGTCGTCATCTGATGAGAAGCGATACCGTGCTCTCAAACGAACAGCTGAGAGAGAACTGCTCATGGTACCTGACTGACTTTATCACAGCACTAACTCATCCACCACACAGTATCAGATCTGCTGCCCAGCCTGGCCCATATACTGCATATACTGCATTGCATATACTGCATTGATCTGACTCGCAGAACCAGAAATTATCATTAGGAAACCGAATGCCAAGGCCAGTTCTACTAATGAAGTCATAGAATGCAATAGAACCAGACATCAATTGTACAAGATGTTATTTTGGGAATGTTTGTGTGGTTAAGTATATGGTGCATGTTTTCATTGTAATTAATATGTACTCAGCGTGTTATATAATCTATCATTCTATCTTTCAGAATGCGGATGTGATCTGTTGCACGTGTGTGGGGGCTGGCGACCCACGTCTGGCTAAGATGCAGTTTCGCTCTATTCTCATCGATGAAAGCACCCAGGCCACAGAGCCCGAGTGTATGGTGCCTGTAGTGCTTGGAGCCAAACAGGTACAGGACCGGAATCACTCCTTCACTAGATGTTTTGTGTGTGCTGACAGTTACTAAACTGTAACTAAATCATTTAAAGAATTTATTACTATTGTGAAGCAGCTGCTGACCCCTCACTGATTCTTGAAATCTAAAAAATAAAAACTATTATTTTAAAGTGTTAAAAATAGATTACTTGTTCAAAAGGGGTGAGAACCTGACACTTGGCTCCAAAATCAGATACATTTGAACCCACTGTAAAAGCTCAAATGTGCACACCTGTGACCACACCTCAGTTTCTACAGTAATGTAGTAATCAGTAAATAGTCTTGGATTATGTTGCTTAACAGTGTACAGTTAGGACTAAGGAGCTGCATTATTTGTTATTATTATTAGAATAAAGACTATGGATTGGTTTAGTAACATCCTCTCTGCTGTGTTTGACAGCTGATTCTGGTGGGCGATCACTGTCAGCTGGGTCCTGTGGTCATGTGCAAGAAGGCAGCCAAAGCAGGTCTTTCTCAGTCTCTGTTCGAGAGGTTGGTGGTTCTGGGCATCCGACCCATCCGTCTGCAGGTGCAGTACCGCATGCATCCAGCGCTCAGTGCTTTTCCATCCAACATCTTCTATGAGGGATCTCTGCAGAACGGGGTCACCGCTGGTATGTCAGTGTTCGATTTACCTGGTGTTGGACTATGAGTCTCATTTGTGGTTGTTTGGTTTGTTGGTGTGATGTCAATTCATGGAAACGTTTAGTTGTGATCTGATGGGCTTATGTCGTTTGGTTCTCCAGCTGATCGAATCAAGAAGGGTTTTGACTTCCAGTGGCCTCAGCCAGATAAGCCCATGTTCTTCTATGTGACTCAGGGTCAGGAGGAGATTGCAAGTTCTGGCACCTCCTACCTCAACAGGTACAATTTACTCTCATTTTCCTCTTGTGACTTGCATTTGGAATCGATATCTGATTAGTTGTAGAAGATTTGATATTGCATGTAGAATGATTGGCAGGCTCATGCAATTCAACATGTACAGGTTTATATTAATCTGACAGATTTATATAGAGGCCGTTTACACAACGCTTTCAACCAAAAAAACGAAAACTTTTGCGTTTTGGCTGTTAGTTTACACAACAACAGAGTTTTGGGGTCCTGAAAGCACAAACTTTTAAAAACAGGTTTCAAAGTGCAAGTTTTTGAAAATGTCTCTCTAGTGAGAGATCAGTTCACTTTACAAAGTGATGTTGCCAGCTACTGGCCTGGAATGCATAAAAGGCATTTTTAGTTGTTTTTGTGGATCTGTGTGAAGATGGATTGTTTTGATAATGTCATTGTGTATTTGTAAAACCTTTCAAAAATTTTAGGTTAAAACCAATTTTCACTACATCATTAGTACCGTACAGGTTGCTTAATGCTTCTAACGAAGAACAAGTTGATAAATTTGTGATATTTGTGAAGTCAAATCAAGTTCTATTTGTATAGCACTTTTCACAATACTTGTAAAAAGTAAACATTGTGTTTTTCTTTTACATAATTAGTGCTTTAAAAACTTTTAATTTAATTTAGGATATTTGTTTTAAACACTTATTAGGTAAATAAAATACTCCATTTAAATCTAAATTAAAGCTGTTCCTCATGCTGACAGATGTGTCTGGCTGCCAGATGCTGCTGTCAGAATCAATTTAATAGTGAAAGATGTCTTTGTAAATTCATAAACTCATTCATTTCGAGTGAGCAGTCATCTCATTCAAAGGCCTGTCTGACAGAATCTCTCACCTCATCTTCTCTCTGTGTCCAGAACTGAGGCAGCTAATGTGGAAAAGATCACCACCCGCCTGCTGAAGGCCGGAGCCAAACCGGACCAGATTGGGATCATCACACCATACGAGGGCCAGCGTTCATACCTGGTCCAGTACATGCAGTTCAGTGGGTCCCTCCACACCAAACTCTACCAGGTCCAAACCACTTCTAAATATCCCTGCAGACTGATTTTTTTTTATTTTTTAGCTGTCCATATCTTTTCTGATCCATGTGTTTTCACTAGAAAAAAGCATTTTTGTTGCATCTGTATGACCATGATATATTAGGGTGTAGTTGTATTGGTGTATTGAGTGTGTTTGAGACAAAATCTGTTAATGTCTCTGGGTTTTCTACAGGAGGTGGAGATCGCCAGCGTTGATGCATTCCAGGGCAGAGAAAAGGACTTCATTATCCTGTCCTGTGTCAGAGCTAATGAGCATCAGGGCATCGGCTTCCTTAACGACCCGCGCCGTCTCAATGTGGCACTAACCAGAGCCAGGTAACAACACGACCACATGCATGTTTAGTTTCAGCTACAGATCTGTTAATGACTGACAAAGGTCTGTTAAGCATATGACTAGAATCATTATCATCTCAGAGACATAAGAAGCTTTTATGCAATGCTTTTTAATGACATGGAGGCAACATGAATATATTAACACAGGAATCAATTGTGAAAAATGATTAGATTAGACCTGCCTTTTTTCATCCTTGTGTACAGTTTTCAGAAAACAGCACATGCAAAACAATACACATGCTTATTACTATAATAACAAGGTTAATTAGAGCAACCTTTGATACTACAGACTGATGCAGCTCAGAGACGTAATGTTTTAACCTGTTTTTTTATGCAGCGTTACATTTTACACAGAATATGGGATCAGTAATATACACAGTGAAGTGATGTTTTCACAACCCAGTCCTTGACGTGTGTGTATAAATAATGCACGTGTGTTCTTTATGCAGATATGGCGTGATCATCGTGGGCAATCCTAAAGCTCTGTCCAAGCAGCCTCTGTGGAATCATCTGCTGAACTATTATAAAGAACAGAAAGTTCTGGTGGAAGGACCGCTGAACAATCTGAGAGAGAGTCTGATGCAGTTCGGGAAACCACGCAAACTGGTCAACACCATTAACCCTGTGAGTGCCACACACACACTTGCAGATCATTCATGTGCTAGAAATGGCTGAGATTCACTAAGGAGGCCCTAGTTGGGGGCATATTTCAGCCCTGCAGATCAGCCATGACACGCATGTTTAAGGTGCTTAAACAGCCACTAGACCGGTGGATCTTAAACTTTTTTACTTTTTTATTAGATTTATGTTTGTTGTAAAAATAACCAAACACTTAAATATTTCTATTGATTTATAATGATTTTTAGTTTAACCCCATACTGGTCCACGGCCCCTTGTTAAGAAACACTGAACTGGGTCAATAGTCTATAGATGTCATTGACATTGTCTGGTCTAACCTATTATCACTAGCTGGTTATTGCCAGCTTTTGTTGAGTTTTGCTTATTGAATTTATTAAGCTTGTCCTTCATTCTTACCTTGTTCTAAATTGATATTTTGATCATTTAAAATGAGGTTTATATTGCAGTACAGTTTAACTCAACACTGAAACCAGGTGTGGTGAGTTTATCTTTATGGTGTGGAAAATCTTGTCTTACACTTCCTCGTAACTGTTCTTCTGATGAAGTAAATGTGTGTTTCAGGGTGCCCGTTTCATGAGTACAGCCATGTATGACGCGCGGGAGGCCATGATTCCAGGATCGGTGTATGACCGCAGTAGTACCGGTGAGAATACTGAGACACACACACACACACACTGCAGTATGTTCATGAATTACTTCATAACTTCCTACTCACTGTGTTTACATTATTTCACGATTACCTTATCTTATAAAAACACTGTATGTTTTGTCAGATGATTCAGTTCAAGTAGTTTTTCTGCGTTTAATTCATGATCTCTTCTATATAGGGCGTCCGTCTAATATGTACTTCCAGACCCACGACCAGGTTGGAATGATTGGAACCGGGCCGAACCCGATGGGCTCTCTGAACATCCCCATCCCGTTCAACCTGGTCATGCCACCCATGCCTCCACCTGGATACCTGGGACAGGTGAATGGACCAGCTGCAGGTACGAGATACCACACTCATAAATGCACATTAAACCTTCTGCTGTCTGTACTGTTCATTTGAATGATATCTGCTACTTTACAACTGTAATCTCCTGTTATCCGCAGGTCGTGGGGCACCCAAAGGTAAGACCGGAGGTCGCGGAGGTCGTCAGAGAAACCGTGGCACGGGTAACCATGGCAGCGGGCAAGCCAACATGCCGAGCAGCCAGGCCAGTCAGGACCTGGTGTCCCAGCCTTTCTCTCAGGGTCCGCTGACCCAGGGCTACATCACCATGAGCCAGCCCTCACAGATGAGCCAGCCCGTACTCTCCCAGCCGGAGCTCTCACAGGTACATCATTGCAGTTCTATACCACAACCCACTTTAATGAAAGTCACATCACTCAGCAGACATGTTTGCAACTGCCACTCGGCAGCTATTTCAGCTACACAAGATCCAGCCTAATTGAATGGGGCAAGACAGATCGCTGCCTAAGGTCACAGTAAAAATATATATATTTTCAACTAACTATTAAACCTGACCTCAGCTGTACCATAAGTTCGCAATTATGCACAAATTCCAGGACGTACCAAACAACACTGTACAGATCCCCTCCCCTAGAAAATCATTACTGTTTAGGGACTGATGATTGGCTCTTTTTACTGGAAGGTGGGACATCCTTCACTCAAAAAACGTTGAACTTTCTCCCTTTTAGAGTCATGTAATTGCAGCGTCTTGTTAATACCTGTAATCTTTGGCTGTACTGTCCTCTGATACATGTCTTACATTGAGAAAAGAAAGCTTGCTATGAGCTGTTTTTGCTTTTATTTTAACCTACTTGTGTGTGTTGTGTGAAACAGGACAGCTACCTGGGTGACGAGTTCAAGTCACAGATGGATGTGGCGCTCTCCCAGGATTCCACCTATCAGGGTGAACGGGCTTACCAACATGGCGGAGTGACTGGTCTCTCACAGTACTAGAGTGTAAGCGATGTTTTCATTTTCAGTGAATGTCACTAAGCGTCTGAGGTTACGAACATTGTGTTTTTAATGTATGTAATAAGTGTATGTTTAAAGTTTTTGTTAAGCAGCCCACCACATAAATGTTATATTACAACAATAAACTAATCAGAAAAGTACAGGACAAATTTTTTTTTTTATTTTGAAAGTAGAAGCTTACTGTATTTCTCACAGAGAACTGCCAACAAATCCGGAGTTGATTCACACCTTTAGACCTTTGCATTGTTCTAATTTGCTTCATCTGCTTCTGAACGTCCTGTGTGCATAGTCTCTTAGGCTGAGATCAGAAATAATTGTGCTGTTTGTTTGTGGTTGTGCCCACAGGTTGTTGGAACAGGAGCTCGGCCTGTGCTGAGCTTAGTTCATCAGCATTTTAAATATGGGTAAATATAAAAAAAGAACAAACATGGATGCCCGTTTACCACTGTTACAACTGAAGCACCATGGTGTGGGAGCAACAGGAGAGAATCAAACCAATCACAGGAGGGAGTGAAGCTGGACAGGAGGAGAAGAGAATGTGAGAATGGAGGTCTATATCCACCATTCGTTAAGGACGGGAAGAGAGGGGAGACGCAGTGTTAGGAGGAGACGAAACATGAGATCTTCGATCTGCAACTCCGCAACGTGGAGGAGGCTCCTTGAGTGCAGGGGCCCTTCCAGGCCCCTCTCTCTCTCTCTCTCTCTCTCTCTCTCGCCTGGCTGCGAACGCCAGCCTCAGGCCTTGCCCTGCCAACCAGAGATGGAGCAAAGATGAAGTTCTCTTAAAACTACCTGCAAAAACCACGCTTGCTCTGTCGTCTCCACAAGCTGAGAGAGGAAGTGACGCATTTAAAAGTAATTAAAAACGCTTTTCAAGCAGCTGATTTTGGGAAAAATAAAGTTCCCCTCAAAGTTGAGATCTAACATTCAGGTTCTGACACTTGCCACAAGAGTTTTGAGTTTCGTTTTGGGGAGTTCTAGAGGAGGTCTCCTCTCAAATGGATGGTGCTAGGACACTCTGAAGAAGGATTCAACTTTGAGGAAAGGTTTCCATGTGAAGTCTGTGAGGGTAGATGTTCTGTAATGGAGGACTGGTCACATCTTAGTCGCTCTCCGCTAGGTGATTTGAAAAGGAATATGGGTAGATTAACTAAAATGGCTTGGGGAATTTTTCTTTTAAATATTTGTCTCTGGAGAGCTGACAGATTTGTCCTTTCTTATTTTCCCTCTTTCTTTTAAAATGGTTTTGTTCAAATAAAGAATAAAAGCAGTGACCTAGAACCGCTCGATTAGACTGCTTGATTCAGATGTGACAACTTAATGTCTTACTGAAATAAATCAATTAAAACCCCCAAACATGAAGTAATCTCGCCAGCTCACGCAGAACGTGGCTTGGTCTGTACAGTCGAAATCGGGTTTTAGGAGCAAGAATTTTGTGAGATCATTTCAAACCTGTAGTGAAACCAGAGTGACCCCAGTAAGTTGCAAGACAACTGAACCAATGATTAAATTCAGTGCTGTGTAGTCATATCACAACACTGAAAGATACGCAGTAAACCCCTCCCACTGCAGTTCTGTCCAATCAGAATGACAGATGCATAAAGCACTGACCAAACCGCTTTAATTAAAGGGTCAAAAGAGAGCAGGCGGACGCAGCACCAAGTGAAGGACAGACAGGTGAGATTCTCGCTGTTTTTGACTGTAAGAGATGCTTTTGTGCACTCATTATGATGTCAAGGAGATCAGGTGGTAATAAACTGCCCCAGAGGAGTGTGCGTGTTTGTGTGTGTGTGTTTTCAGACAGTCCTCCCTCATTATTATTATTTGTGTTGTGGTAGATGTAGTTTTGCTTTGTTTTCCCCTCTGTTCAAGTTGCTGATTTGCTCATTTCCTTCTTTAGTAACTTGTTTTATTTGTATGCTCTGACGTTCATGTAACCTCTCTCTCAGTGTGGAAGTTGCTCCTAGTGTTCAACTTCTTTTTGGTTTAGAAGGACCCATTTAGAGTTTTATGGCATCTTTTAACATCACTTCTGACTGATGCCAGTCGACTCAACTTTGTAATTTTACTTTGGAGTGTTTATACTTTGCTGTTACTCCACGCTTACCTACACACTTGACTGTTTGATATTGCTGAATTAACGCCACATGCATTTTATAGTGATACGTGAAAGTTAATTTTAAATTTACACCCTTTGGCTAAAATCTAGTTTTTGCTTGCTTTTTCTTCACCTATGAGACAGTCACAATTGCAAAAATTGCAAAAAATATTAAATAAATGTTTAATAGTTACAAGCATGTATGTGTGTTTCTGACTGCTATTCCGATCTCCCCATGTTTAACCTCTCTTTTTAGAATCAACTCTGTCTGAAGTTACTTCATGGAGGTTTCTTAATTACTTTGTTTTATATTGCAGACTTCAGATTTGACATTACGTCAACCAAATCGTTGCCCACAAAAATATAATGTTAACATTCACAACGTGGCCAAAATAATCTGTATTTCATTTATAATCAGGAGGATGAAGAGATGGAGCCTAAACGTTGGAAAATTCTGCTTGAAAAAGTTGCACTGAGATATAAATCCATATCAGACACAATGCACTGATTATAGAGTAAGTTAATACTATAAAGCATAAAATGAAGTGGAATACTGAATATGAAGCAGGATATGAAGTATGGTCCAAGATTTTGTTTTGTGGAAAGAATGATCACCCCCACAGTATGTAAAACTTATAACATTACAAATAAATGTTGCTTTCTGTCACCCAACGCAGGCCGATTCATTGATTAATTGTAAATGTACAGCTGAAAGATCAGAAATAAATATTAAACTGTTTAACATCAACCGGTTACTACAATTTACTTTCTCATCAGCCACAATTTTTCCTGTTTCGAGAACAAACTAAATACTTGCGTGACTTACGAAATGGTTAATAGTTACAGGTTAAAACCACGTGGCCTGTTCCCATGTAGTTCAATAACCACTATATCAGAGATGAAAGGGACATATTTGGCAGATATGGTAACCCATACCCAAAATGTGACCTCTGCATTTAACCCATCACTGATGAGGACTGAACACACACACACCCGGAGCAGTGGGCAGCACACTACTGCGCCCGGGGAGCAATTGGGGGTCCGGTGCCTTGCTCAGGGGCCCTTCAGTTGCAATGCATGTCATTGAAAATGGTTACTGTAAAATAACACAAAGAACAGGCAGGCCAATTCCTATGGTGCCCGGTGGAGAGTCACATCTCTGGGATATTTACCCACATCACTAGAGGGCGAAAAGGTCCGATAACCCCGCAATGATGTGGAGCCGCTGCGGGTGCGAGTCCCTCCGCTAGAGGGCGCGCACGAGCGTTTAAAAAGCGCGCCAGCGGCGCCGCGCTCGCCACTCTCGCCCGGGACGCGAAAGCGCAACCGATCACGGAGTAACGACCGCGGCGCGTCATCACATCCGCGGCGGGGAGCATCACCGTCACCGGCCGCCGGGGTTTCCCGGGAACCGGCGAGCTTACCGAAGTGCCGCCAAAGCGAGAATAAAGAAGCGGAAGGAAAAGAGGAATTTACGGGCGCTTGGTCAGCGCGATCCGCTCTGCGCACGGTTGTTGCCATGCAAATATACGTCCCGTTCACCGCGTAGAGAGCCGCAAAACGCGGATTAAACGCGGAAAACGAGAGTTTGACATCCGGTGTGTGTTTGCAAAGACATGGGGTAAGTGTCCGTGTCAACTCACTTGTGGGAACTTAACGACGGCAACTTTACGCGACCCGGTACGCGAAGTTACCGCAGCCGTCGCGGATTGCCTCCGTGCGGCTCAAAGCAAATATTAACTTGCTGTTGGGAAACGAGGACGTAATCGTTTAATCCTGTACGGGTCGTTGTTTCTACAGCACATTTGATAAAAAAATGAATGATAAACATAAACCGTGACAAGCTGGACGACCCAAAAGGTTTATTAAAGCTCGCCATTGTACCATTGCGTTTAACGCAAAGGCTGATGTTGAAAATGAAGTACAGCCATTGAATGTGCATGAAGTCTATAGTAGATAGTGATCTTTCTTTTATGATCTTTCTTTTATGATCTTCTTTTATGATCTTTTCTTGCTGTTCTCTTGGTTTTTAAATACAGGCTATGTAGTGTTTATAAAATGGGTAGATGTGTCCTCAGTCCTGGACACATGACCCAAACTGACAAAGTAAAGCATGATCGTATTTTATTCACTGGTTTCCTCTTTCTTGCTCTTTATTCACTGGTTTGTTGTTCCCTCTTTCCTCTGCTAGACAAAGACTCCCATCTTTCCTGTAAGAATGTATCCATTGCACAGAGAAAGGTAAGTCACTGTAGGTTAATGCACTGAGATGATGATATGTAGGTTTAGTGTGTTATTTATTTTAGGTCATTTTACTTTGTGTTTTACTCTTGACGAAAACAATGAACATTTTCTGATTTCTTTGATTTTAAGTAAATAAAGTATGAAATAAATGTTTGGCGATGTTGTGGTATGAACTAGCTACGTTTTATAGGCCTGATATGTAGGTCAAGATATCTGCACTGGCCGTTAATAAACCCGTTTAGTTAATATTCTGATAATTCAACATATGTCGGCATTTATTTAAATGTGTTAATGAATTTGCATTGTTCCCGCTCACCCTGCATTAACATATTATTTGTCTACAGAACCTTAAAAATACAGACTCGAGATTGAAAGGAACATGCTTCACAGAACGGCTCGGTTATCTTAATGTTAATAGCACATATGTAGGTGAATTAAATGATTGTTTGCATAGACGAGATGAGATTTCAACTCATACTATATGGCCTCTGAAATGATGCCTAAAATGCTTCAACTCACACACGCTGCTGCAAAAAAAAAGGTCATGGGATTTTGTTTATGAAACAGCCTGTATTGTTTTTTCCTGTTGCCATGACTACTGCACAACGTATGTTCTGTTGCATCTCCGGTGTGAGGGTCCAGTGTGCTCGCTGCTTTACGGCTCATCGTAGAGCCGTCGATGTAGTTTGATCTTCTGCAGTGTTGCAGTGGGTTAAATCAGCAGCTGTGGGTTTGAGTGTGCAGTGATGCTGGAGATAATTAGAGCGCCAGTAAGGTGTGATGCTGTTGGGTCAGACCACGGATGGCCTAATTTCTGCCTCCAAACTGTGTGTCCTTCAAATGATCCTTCTCGTTTTGAAGCTGAGACTCGTCATCAACATGCAATTTAAACTGAGTCTTCGCATGTGTTCCTAGTCAACTACAACTCATTGTGTTATTTCAAACAAAATGGTTAATTTTTGTACATTTGTACCAGGTAGAATGAGTTTTCGTTGATGTTATTGTAAACATACAAGAACATCACAAGTGGAAGCATTTCCTTCTCCCAGAGATGAAACAGTGTCTGTGTGTAACTGTAGTAGTTTAATGAGGATTAATAAATTGGTCTTCAGATGTAATACTAAACATTTCAGTAGCTTGATTTAGGAGTTCTGGTGGTATATGCTGTAATATATAAATAGGTCTTGCTATCTGAAATATGCAAGTCATGGTGTTAGCAAAGGTGTAACATTACTGTTGTTCAGTCATGGGCTAGTGGTGTTTATTTCATTATGTATTAAAGCTGCAATCCATAACTTGCCTCTATATCGCCATTTCTGTTCGAAACACAAATTTGCAAGCTACTTGTAGAAGCAATAGAAACCTAGCTTTGAAAGTATAAAAAACTGCCCTTCGTTTAGATTTTCAAAGACACACCTCCTCCACACTGCACAGAAGTATGCAATACGTAGTTTGACGGATAAGTAGGACATCCTATCATTACATTCAGACCGAATGCAATGATTGGACAAACATTTTACATTCCTTCTCTTTCCACAGAAGAGAATGTATAAATACATTTATGCCACTTCACTTTTTCATTACTATCAGGATGTGAAGAGGCATTTAAACGGCATAAAAATAAACGTTTCTGGAAGTGATCCCCTGCCCTTCCTTTAAAGCTGCAATCTGTAACGTCTGCCTCTCTACCACCATCTCTGTTTAAAACCAAATTGCAGATTAGAATTGCAGATGTACTTTTCAAGTCAAATGAAGTCAAACTGATATTCTCATGAAATTGGACCTGATAGTACTAATTCTGAATTATTATTAATAAACATACGGTTGAACATGCTCAGAAATACCGATCTGTTATGTACTTGCTCAGTGAATGATTTTGTTTGTTTTAAGCCAAAAAAATTAACTTTAATTGAGCTTTAATGTGAACGACAAGTCTCAATTCTAAGCAACTGCTGTAGGAATAAACTACAAACGCTTCGCCATCCTCAGCACCCACACACGTGATATAGTAGCTAGATCTGTTATGTACTTGCTCAATCACTGATTTCTGTTCATTAATAACTAAAAAAATATGGATTGCAGCTTTAAACATTGACATGTAACTTGTCTCACAGAGATAAATAAAACCTCAAATCACTGCGCTTGTTCAGGACAGGAGGGCTGTTACTTTTCACAGCAATTGGATGTACAATTTTTACCCGGTGGATGATGAAACGTAAATCTCATAGATTTACATTGACGTGAGTCATATCTAGGGAGCAGAATATCAGAGACTCGGTGTGCAGCTCTTTTGACTAAAGCTAGTAATTACCTGCCACTGAACATGCTAATAAATACTCAGACACCTTAGCAACCTCATAGCAGGGCTGTTCACCTAATGACTTACTGGCCATTTCTGACCTGTCAGTCATTTTAATACACCCCGCCATTTGACTTTTCAAATTGTAGTAGTGGCTGATAATAAATAAGCTTTCCATGTGCTGTCTGCACAAAACTTGCATTCAATACCTGCTTGTTAGTTGAAGGTGTGAAGGTTTGGTTTTTTTTTTTCCCTGCAACAATCCAGACCAGGACAAACATGGACTGAATCCGTCTGACTGTATGCCTGTAAATAAACAGTATTATGAGTTTCGTTTTAACGTTAACATGTTAACTAATGAAACTTAAATGATGAAAGCGTCTCCAGAAACAAACAGTACTGACGGTTTGTAAAAATCTGAATGTAAAAATCTAGTTTAATTTTCATTGTAAATCTTACTATATCCCACAGAGAACATGTTGATTCTGCCTTTCTCATATACTGCCCATACTGCAGACTGACAGTAATTTCTCAGTAACACCGTTTAGTAATTGCTTCATTAGATAAACGGTCTTGGAAATAAGGCAATAAGAGCTAAGATGCAAATGGATTGCCTGAGGGTTGAGTGATCTGCTTACACACACACACACACACACACACACACACATCAGTGCAGGATATAACCATTAAAATCTAATGGTCTCTTTGATCTTGTGTTTATGAAGTGGAGACAGTGGTTGTCTCTACTTAACACACACACATTTTCCAGACAGCTGCATTGCTTGTGAACAAGAAATGGAATTGGCAACCCATTTTACCTGTGTACTGTGATATTTCTACAGTATTTCTAACAGATAATTCATTAAATAAAAAATCCAGTTCAGACTTCAGAATACATCCCTGTATCCTGAAGTTAATGCTGGTTTTCCCCCAAATCCTTACTGTTATTGCAGCTGAAAATTAATACATTATGATGAGAGATTTTGAAGACAAAGTATTTTTTATAAAATCACCAGAAACCTGTAAATAGGATGAAATCTGATCTTGTCTTGCAGTTAATGCTTTGTGTTCTGTCCACGTCTCATTTAAAGAGCCTGCGATTGCATGCAAAACTCTGTATGGAGTAAAATGGTCAGGGGCTGTCAGAGGAGATGGGTGATGTGGAAAGCCAGGAGAGTTACCCCATGGAATTCTGGGAATTCAGGGCAGGCTATAAGAAGCTCAGTGCTCCTGTGTCGTGGCGTCATAAGGGTGCTGGAAAGAAAATGATCTCAGTACTCCTGCTGTCCATAATTTACCTGCTAATCACAGAGCATGTGTGTATGGTTGGTAATCACTGTTAAAAGATCAGAGAAAGATTAGTCAGACAGAGCGACAGACAGACAGACAGATAGATAGTTTACGTGTGTGTGTGTGCACAGGTTTGGCTATACTATATTTCCATACAAATATAGTGAAACAGGTCAAAAACACAATTTGACCTCATAAATCTGCCACAACATGTCAGCAGGTTTGTGTGAGCGTCACGGGTTATCCTAGCATGAAAACCACTTGGTTGATGAGAGATCCTCGCTAATAATTTCAATGAACAAATGTTGACTCATTATATCTGACTGTCCCTCTGTCTTTCCCAAACAGCTGATGACGTGCAAAATTTTACAACACGTTACTGTGTGGTAGCTTGTAGTTACCAATTCCAAACAGGGTTCAACAGCAGACGACTGAATAGAAGTTCTTTTCTCAGGTCTCACTTTGACTCTCAGCATGTGTTATGCAAGAAATCCGTGTTTCAGTCAGATCTCAGAAAAATTACAGTGAGTCTGAAACATGACCCATATGGGCTTTATTGTAACAGATAATATGCTGGAGCAATATGAAAAGTTTTTCAGATTAGATCCTGGAGTAATGCTTCAGTTCATTGTGTTTTTGTCACACAAAAAATAATTAATACTTGATGCAAACGGTCAAGACTGCGTTGCCAGACGTGTAATAACTGAAATAATGGACATTGAGACGGTCATTATAAACCCTTTCAGAATGATGTGGGCTTTCATTACCCTGTTTATTTCACAATAATGACTGAGTGTGCATTACATTCTTGATATTCTCCAATCAACCTGTGAGCAGAAATGAAAGGTCAGTCGTTTCTCAGAGCAGCAACCATTAGATGAACAAGCCAGCAGGCCCAAACATCTCATGATACAGCAGATGTTTTCCTTCTGACGACCTTCTTTACTGCTGGAATATGGTAATAGTGGTAGGCTCATCCACAGTAATTCCCTGAAAGGGCATGATGGGATGTTGTCAGGTATTCGTGCGGATAGTCTTTCAACAGTTGATACTCTGCCTTCCGATTTACTTGTTGGCGTTCCATTACAGTTATTGAATTTTATATCTTTGAAATCCGACATTTCCGGATACTCCTCCCTCTTTACGGATCTCATGTTCATGATTTCACCACACTGGGAGCTGAGCTCAGACTCTGTGCTGATGTTTATGGTCTTGCTTTGGTTTAAGTTCATTTACTGATCTAATAGATTCAACACATAGACATACAGAAGATCATCCAGCAAATGAAATATCTGCATCACGTTATGTCAGATGGGCCAAAATCAGGCATTATAAAAATGAAGCTGTCAGGGGTCGGAGGCTTTGAGCTGTGATGTAATGAACCGGCTGTAGCACATTGAGTGTCATCATCACTCCACAGAGAAATCAGTCAGTCCTGTGATGACAGAGTTTCTGTGTCCTGATTCCACAATACCGTACCGCACATTACAAATCACAACCCTTGAAATACAATCACAGGTGCAAAGATGTGCACAGACAAACGTGACATTGTCATCTGCTAGTAAAGTTCGGGGCTGATGATTTAAAGTTTACAGACGTACAAATTATATACATACGTATTTGTTGATATTACAAAACAGTTTTTAATACATTTAAATGTGAAAAATGCATTGTTAAATAATAATCCAGATGTTGTGTGAACACGCACTCATTTTAGCGTCTGGTGTTTGTGTCCTAGAGAACAGCCCATCTTCAGCACAAGAGCTCATGTGTTCCAGATCGATCCGGCAACCAAACGCAATTGGATTCCAGCCAGCAAGCATGCGGTCACCGTCTCCTTCTTTTACGATGCTAACAGACATGCCTACCGCATCATCAGTGTGGGAGGGACCAAGGTGAGTGTCTGCATTTTTTTTTCACTGAAGAACACACAGAGTTCTTCAGTGTGTTCCTTCGATGATATCTAAGGAACTTGAACTCTGTCATAAAGTATCTGTCATCCGTGACCATATCAATATCAGGTGGCTTTAACATTATTGCCTCTAATTAGGCCAGTGATATAAGAAGATAATATGAGAGATTGTCCTTTCCTTTCCATTGTCGTTTTCCATTAAATACCATTTCTGCAACATTCAGTAAGTATATTGTGACCTTCCATTTACAGAGTTATGAATGAACTGAAGTAAAATTATTTGATCAGAATGACAGTTGGATGGGATAAATATTTTTACATCTTATGCATTGCATTGTGGGATGCGGTATTCTGTACTGTGTGCCCTGGCTCTGCATTGCACATTTTGGCTGTATAGTAGGTCATCTGCCGCTTGCATGCAGGAAATGTGTGTCCTTTGCACAATGTACGTACATAGTTTGTAAAAGGCCATGTGGTCCGTGCCCTACAGCTACGCAAAAACTCTAACAGTGGGCTGCTTGTTTATTAGTGCACAGGGGCCGCATGCCAGGAAATCCATCAGACTTCTACAAAGAGGAAATCTGACCATATAATGTGATAAAAAAACATCTCATAGCCAGCTACAACCTTTCAGATTGTGATTATTGAGACAATGTGATTTGAACTGCAACCAAATACTCCTCACGAGGATTTCCACAGAAGTGAAGGTTAATAGCCCCACATCTGATATCTGTGAGAGATCTGGCAATGACTGACTCTTTAAGAAGCTTTTAGGCAGAGAGCAGCTCTATAATGAAGAGAAATTTCAGCCATCAGCGCAGAGAAACATGACTTGCATCCTGTGTGTAATAATCAATACTCGTTGATGGAGAGACTCAGACCTGCCCAGCCCGCTCAGCCAAACAGAAACACAGTTTGAAGTGTTGATCGCTGTGGGTGACATAAAGTAGGTCACGGGTGACCTTGACCATGGCAGACTGTGATAAGGTGAGTAAGTGGGTAAGTTAGGCCACCCCTCATGTCACAGTGCCAGACTTTTGTCTTTATAAGCTGGTCCAATTTCTGGTTGATAACTGCCTTGCTAGACTGAAAGAGACTTTTTGACTGACATGTGAAGTGACCAACCACAGTTTGTTGTACAGTGTATGTAACCATCATTGCTGTTCAGAAGACACTGAGTTAATGAACAGTGAATGTGGCAGTGGATGTATTCTAATTTTAAGTTCATCTATGAATTGTACCTTTGTTTATGGTTGAGTCCTGTAAATATGTGCTGTATTTTCTGTGCGTTTTGGAAGCAGAACCTTTCAGCTTCATATAAAAACAGCCCTCGTAGTATTTGTTTACAGAAAGATTGTTGTGCTTTTCGTTGTATATTCATTTTCATTCATAGATGAAAAAGAAAATTCAGATTTCATTTAGTCTGTGCAGAATATTGCAAACAGAATATTCAAGTTAAAATGTTTAGATGAGCAAAATGCGTCCGGTTTATTGTCCCTGTATCAGATATTGTAAGAATGCTTGATAAATATTTTTATGGACACTAGATTTATATAAGGTGATCACACAACTGCAAAAAGATTTTTTTATTCATTTTGTATTTCGTGTTCCTGTTAAGGCCATACAAATGAAGGTATGAACTGCATATCTTCAGTAACTCTGTGACCATCTGTGCCAACAGACAACTGGGCTGCGCGTTGACATGTTGTGCAAAACAGAGTCCCGGCTTGTGGTCCTTTTCTGATTCCTTTTCTTCCCTCTCACTCTATAGCTTTCATTTGTTAGGACAGAGAAGAGATGACAGAAAATAATAAAGGCCAAAAAAAATAGGAAGCTGGTGTTGTACGTTTATATTTAAATTCACCTGAACTATGAATCAGTGGCTTTCCGATTACGGCTTTATGCATATGATACAGTGACTAAAGAACCAATACTGAACTCATGAATGAAAGCTGTGTGTGGGGGGATTATTGAACGCTCTTGATTTGATCCATCGCCTACCATCTGACCCACATTTAGATCATGTTGACCTCACTGTCACGACTCCTGTGCAGCTATTATTCAGGCAGTCACCACGGTAATCCGCATGCGAGATGGGGTCATTAGAGAGAGAGGGAGGCAGTAAGCTGTGGGGGATCTAACTGATAATATTGTGCTTCCTGTCACAGCTTTTGTGGTTTTAATAAAAATCATGAAATGATTTAGACATAAAACTCTCTTACACCTAGTATATGATTCCTAAAGAGTGTCTTTTATCCTGTTTATCCAGTCTGACTGTTAACCATAAGAACTTTCACAACCATAAACACAAACTCAAGGGTGTAAATTGCAGTTATTAATCACTTTAGGAATACTGCTTGAACTACAGTAGATTTATTTGTTAACAAGTTAATCTCTGTCAATGGCATATAATATTGACAATTTTCAATAAATTATATGTACAGTGATGCATTTAAAATTAAATCTATGAGTGAAGACACGTGGTTTAAAATCAGGAATGTGCAGCCTGTATTATTGATAGAGCTTTAAATAATTAATATAAATCAATACAAATGTGACCCTTTGATGTATAGCGCAAAAGTTACCTAGTTGAGCAGCTTCTTTAAAGCAGGTTATATAGTGGTTATGTGTGGTTGATGGCTCTCTTTCTCCCTCTCTCTCTGCAGGCGATTATCAACAGCACTGTCACTCCCAACATGACCTTCACTAAGACCTCCCAGAAGTTTGGCCAGTGGGCCGACAGCAGAGCTAACACTGTTTATGGTCTCGGGTTCGCCACAGAGCAGCAGCTACACCAGGTGTGGACATCCGGACCATGATCTAACACCCCATAACACACTGCAGTTCAGGCACAACACACTGATTCTTTCACTGCTGCTGGAAGGGGATATTAGCATTGACGGAGACATTAGCATTGATCAATAGAGACCACTAGAATCTAGTTGTATTTTTTATTTAAACTCTTCATGTTTATTAACACATCTAGTGTAATGACAGTGAAGTTTAAAGGAAACTGTCAGGTTCTAAGGTTTGTTACCACCACAGTAACACAACGGCACATTATTTGGGTAGACTGAATGTTTGAAGTTCTCCGAGCTAGAGGGCTGCATGGGTCAACATGGATCTTAAAACCCAAAGTCTGACCTGAGAGGGTTCGGGTCTACAACTTAGACGAGGCCTGATACAGGTCGGTGTGATATTAGTGGTCTTGTGTCTTAGGTCATTTAATTTCTCTTTGTAAGTCGCTTTGGATAAAAGCATCTGCTAAATTAATAAATGTAAAAAAAAAAAAAAGGACTGAAAGGACCCATTAAGACCCAAATTTTTGAATACTATGCCAGCTTTTCATTATTCATTTTTTGCCATTTGTCAAGATTTCATTATTTAAAACAAAATATAAATAATTCTATAACAATGTTACTATATTTTTAAGTACTATAAGTTCTCTTTAAATCTACTGCAAAGGACTTCCACATGCCTGCTTCCCCGTTTAGTTACTCTGCATTTTTGCATTTCAGTGAGTGCTGTCAGCGTTTTTTTTTTTTTAACTCGCTGCTTGAGATCTTCCACGGATTTCAGTGAATGATGACAACCAAATTGCGGGGTTGTCGCCTGTCACACATTCTAATAAGAATGGCTTGAAGTTAAATGTAAGGTAAATGTTTGGATACAGGTAAGAAATGATTCGGGTCAGTTTGGGCCAGTACAGACCTTTAGATCAGAGAAGACCTGTACTGTGAGCAGACCAGTCTGCGTTTGCCTCATGTAAAGTATTCTTTCAGCTTTAAGGTGGAATGATGTTGGATGAAGATCAATAATGTTTGTGATCTCTTGCATGAGTGACGTGTTCTGATAAGTGTCTGCTGTACTGTTCTTTATCATGAATAATGTGTTTGGTTTGGTTGCAGTTTGCTGAGCGTTTTAAGGAGGTCAAAGAAGCTGCACGTCTGGCCAGAGAGAAGTCGCAGGATAAGATGGAGCTGAGCAATGCAGCACTCAGTATCGCAGCTCCTCAGGTGTGACGTCATCTCAACACGTACACATGCATGCATGTATGCACATTGCATCTCTCTTTCTGTGAAAATGAAGTCTAGATTAATAAACGTGTTTGAGATAGCTGTCACTCATATTGACAGTTTTTGTGCTTGTGCTTGTTTTAATCACTAACTCAAAGTGTTAAGGAGAAATGCACTGTTTTCAAATCAGTCTGACTTTTTATACCCTGGTAGACAATAAAGGAGGAGGTTTAAGGAGTTTTTTGCATTTTTATATTATACCTAATAATATTCTGTATGTATGTGTGTGTATATATATTAGCTACTTTTCAGATGTAGATGCTTTTGGTATCGTGCCAACATTGTATTAATGTATTGTGACAACCTTACTGACAGCCGCATACAGAATTGTGGCGGTGAGAACTCCACCCCTAAACAAACGGTCAGCCGTGATTGATCGCTTCACATGTCCTAAGTAGGCGGTTCTTGGCCAGCTTAAGATTTTTTTTTTTTTTTGGCTGTAGTCAGAAATAAAAGTAGCTTTGCTGCAGCACACGGATCTTTCATCTCTGTGGCAGATGAAGGGTTATTGTAATCCCAGACCCACCTCAGGAGAGAGAGAGAAATGGAGGGATTGAATCAGGATGAGCTGGGTCATTCATCTCATTGGGAAGTGACAGAAGAACTAGGGCAGTGATAAAATTATCCATAGCTGTCCTGTTCTCTCTCTCCTTTCTCACTCTATCGCTCTTTCTTTCTCAGTGTGTCTCTCTCTTTGTCAGTATCTCTCTCTGTCTCTTTTTAATCTCTGTCTGTCTTTGTGTGTGTGTCTCTCTCTCTCTCCGTCCCTTCTCGTATGATCTGGAGCTGTTTTTTTTTCAGGTCAACAGCCTCTTCAGGTGTGATTTAACCAATCAGAATGACTGGCTGACCTCTGATAAGGAGCCATTGGTTTTGAACCACCAATCAGAGTGTCTGGCTGGCTGCAGTTTTTTGTTTTTTTTAACTAAACACCCCCCCACACACAAACATATATTCTCATTATTGTAATAAAAGCTGTTGCGTTATTTAAATGATGGATGATGTACTGTAGTTTTAATACAGTAAACAAAATTACTGTATTCGAGTACTGAGAATCCAATGAGAATCACCATTGAGAATAATCTCACAAAACAGTAAGGATAACATGGGGGAAACATTGCATTACATGTCCACAGATGATTAAATGTAAAATCTTTTTCTACTGTTTTCCTCCAATGCTGTCAAACTGGACACTGTCAAGTTTTCTCAGGTGAGTATGACATTGAGCTGGTGCGTAAACATCAGCGTATCTGCAGTTGCTTCACCCGCTGTGGTGTTGAGCAGGTGTTAGTGATCTGAGCAGAAGTGTTGACTTATATCTTACTGTAAAACATTCATAATATTCCTGAGCTGCTCACAGTCAACCCTGAAGCATCTTTTTGTTTTCTTTGAGGGTTAATGTGAGGTGATAGAATATACAATTTGTACAGCATTAAAACCATTACCTCTATGAACGTCCCCATAAGACATGAAAACCCACCGTGTGGGGGGGATTTACTTATATATTGGGTACCATTTATCGGTGACAAATTTGTACCAGAAGTCAGCAAAACATCCTTTTGGCCTCATTTGTAAAAATGCTATAAAAATGTAGAAAATAAAGTCTTTGTAAATTGTAAAAATGCAGAATGTTTTTGGGTTAGGTTATATTGTTTATAACTAGCTGTGTATAAAAACAATTGAAGTCTATGGAATGTCCCTATTTAGATAGGTAAACGTGTGCTTGTGGGATGCGTGTTATAGGATCTGTCTGATAACTGTGTGTGTTTGTGTGTGTTGTAGGACCTGTCTGATATCTGTCTGTCTTGTGTTTGTGTGTTGTAGGACCTGTCTGATGAGCTACAGTCTCCTCCTGTGATGTGTGTAAATGGACCAGAGGACAAACTCTTCAGGAGTCAGAGTGCTGACATCACGCTGTCTTCAGAGAAAGAGCGCATTAAAAAGATGCTGTCAGAAGGGTAAGACGCACTTTTTCTGCTGTCCAAAGCCACGTGTACATGAATATTGAGGAAGAAAGTGTGTAACCTCCATTATTCACACTTTAAGGGTTGTTTTATCATTTTACTGCCTTTATGAGACTGCAAAATATCTGTAATTTGAGTGATAGTTACAGGCCTCTGTACTGTTTGACTACTTCAGAAATTTGAATTACATTCAGTCTGATTCATCACAGTAACTGTAATGGTTATAATTGTTTGAATATACAAATTCAACATTTGCAAAGTTTGTTCATTTGTTTATTTTAGTTACTGTTTGCCAGAGTACATACTATCTATGTATTACTAGTTGAAGTATCTTCCTCGGGTCATGTGATATGCTGTGGGCTGTCAGATTTTTGATTATCAGCTGGTTGACGGTGAAACCTGTAAAAAAAAAACGTCACAGAGACCTGGGAGGAGATCTTTTGACTTGAACGCACAGCAGCATGTTGCGTATTCGGTACCGACACACAACACTTACAGTGTTTTCAGAAAATGCAAAAACCAGGTTGTTTGCTATGCTATTTTTCTATTATTAAAGTGGCTCTGATGGGTTCAGATGTGTTATAGTGCATAAAGAAAGAAACAAAGATTTGCCATTAAAATCAGATGAGTAATGTGTGTACACACACACACACACACACAACATGTCCTTCAATCCTCACCCCATTTCTTCATGGTAGTGCTTCATTACTGAACTCATTTTAACAGCGTTGCTATGGTGAATGTTTGAATAGCTCCTGTTCAGGTAACACAGAAGGAACATTTGCACGGGGCAGCAGTCCACCTCAAAGAATTGAACCTTTCTGCTTCTTGAGAGTATTTGATGCTCAAAATGGTCCTGCTGACCGAGCAAATGCAGAGAAAATTCAGTACGAGATGCTGTTCTGACATCTGTAATAGTTAGTATGCACACACAGAACCATTATGTAACAACAGCTTCTGTAGCTCAATTGGTAGAGCATCGCATTAGCGGTGCAGAGGTTGTGGGTTTGATTCCCAGGGAACACACTGATAAAATATATGCCTTGAATGCACTGTTGTTTTGGATAAAAGTGTCTGCCAAATATAGAACAGGGCTTTTTCAAAAATGACCTGTAAATCATACTGGCAATTTATCAGAAGGAGAAATTGTAATCACTGACTGTATTTTTCTCTCTCTCTGTGTAGGTCGATCTGTGAGATGAATCTGGAGGCGGAGCTTTTCACTCTACAGGACAGTAATGCTAAACTTGTGGCGGCGCTACACGAGGCTAACGCTAACGTGGAACAGTGGAAGAAACAGCTGGCGGCGTATCAGGAGGAAACCGACAGATTACGAGACCAGGTCTTATTTCATGCATACGCACACCATTTACTGATAACTACAGAACTGTCCAATCAGTTTAGCATTTTCTCTGATTTCTTTTTTTCTGAAAATGATGGTTTTGCATTTCCATCTATTAAAAAAGAATGTAAAATCAGGTTGTTTGCCCAATTTGTTAAATTTGGTGTGTATTACCCTCCTGACAAAAAGTTCAAAAACATTTAACATTCACAAAAAATTTTAATTCTTCAATTTCATTAAAAACTGTGAGCGTAGCCCAGAGTAACTAAATAGCCTCCAAACACAAAGACATTTTGTACTTGTAGACAATAGGACATTTTGTGAACACAAATTCTGTGCTAACAAACAAAATCATACCTTCATTTTCAAGGAAATTTGACGAGTGTTTGACCTTTAAGTCTACGTAACATCTTGTGGCACCTATATATCTAATACTAAGATCAGTTTTTATCAGAGGAGATCTAAATAAGAAAATAAGGCACGGATTTACACGAGAAGCCACCAAAAAGAAATTTCTAAAAATTCTGTGACCTTATTGATCCAGATTGAGATTGTGATCGTCAAAATCTCTCTCTGGGTTCTCACTCAGAGTGTGTGTTCTCGTTATCACTTAACAACCACGAACAAGATGAGAGTACGAGTTAGACCTCGCTCTCTTTCAGCAGAAAACGGGCGACCAGGTGGTTGAAAATGGTTCATGTCTCATGGGACTGGAGAGGGAGAGAGAGAGAGACCTAGAGTAAGACAGAACGAAAACGAGACTTGGGGTGGTTTGTAGGACAGCAATATCCTACTTTCAATGGCCTAGTTAGGAGAAATGAAATATCACCAGGGGGAGCTGCCAGACCCTCATTTGGGAAACTTTTTTGCACTTTACACAGTTAAAAATAAGCCTATCTCTCTTAAGGCGCTCCAAGTGGCAGAGACCTTTAGGAGATGTTCTCCTGAGCGCATGCGTGTGAGCGTGTTTGTGTGTGATCGCGTGTGTGTGCACAGGTTTATCTATATTTGTGAGGCCTTAATGTTCCTCATTTGGCCCTCACAACACACACGCACACACACACACACAAAATGTTTTACTGGTCCTAACTGCATTAAAAGGCTCATAAATCAGTCAAATCATGTTTTTCCTAAAATCTAATGTCCAGCACATGTTTGTGTGAGGGTTAGGTCTAGGGGTAAGGTTAGTTTACACAAACGTGTCTGTGTGTGCATGTACAGGTTTAACTGGACTTGTGAGGGAGGGCCAATTTTGTTTTAATGTCCTTAAAAATATAGTGACAAAACAAAAAACAACAGTTAAGAAGGTTTTACTGGTCCTCACTAGTAAAAAAAAAAATCATTCTCATAAATGATTTCT
Organism: Chromobotia macracanthus; assembly: GCA_036877525.1. NCBI lineage: Eukaryota > Metazoa > Chordata > Actinopteri > Cypriniformes > Botiidae > Chromobotia > Chromobotia macracanthus. The sequence goes on from JAZGTH010000003.1 coordinate 4,038,239, forward strand.
CATAAATGGCTCATAAATCTATCTGAATCTGTTTCATAGATTTGGATCGTGTATGTGTGTGTATTAATGTGTATTAATATTAAGGGCAACAAGGGCAAGTTGGTTGAAGTCCAGGTCTTTTTATACACAATTTAGCCAATAATTCCACTGTAAAATGGTTTGTGAATACAGTTTCACATTGATGTAACATCAGTCTGTTTATGTTGCTATTCAGATTTTCTAATTGTTTTACAGTGACACAATAAATCAGCAATGACTGAATCATCAGTCCTGACAAATGATGTCTGATGAGACATGATCTTTCGATTTCTAATACCAACCAGAGTGAAATCTCATTGGTCAAAAATCACTTCCACATATCTGTGTATTTAACAAAGTATATTCTCATGTATTCTTCATGTCATGTTTGTCTTTCATTGTGGACAGGAAAAGGTTTTTCGAAACGTATTGCATCACTCCTGGTTAATAGAAGTCCAGGTTTTCTTCTACTGTCGACTGTTACACATTATTTGAGTATGGTGCTTGAAAATAGTGTGTGATCACAGTTTATGTAGGTCAACGGTAAAACTTTACGGTGTTTATTTACATTTACATTTACATTTATTCATTTAGCAGACACTTTTATCCAAAGCGACTTACAAGTGCGGAATACAACAAGCGAGTCAACCTGAAGAGGCAACTAGACACAATAAGTGCTCACAATACAAGTTTCAGACAGTGCTCAGAGTATCATATTCTACAACAAGGGAGAGATTTAAAGGGAAGAGGGATAGGAAATGAAGGGAAAGGATTTTTTTTTTTATAATGAGGTTAAGTGCTCACAAAGTTTATTCTGCTTGAGATTCTGTGCAATGCGTCTGTTTGAAGTTTTAAAATGATTTTACGGATCAGATGAAGTAAAAAGAACAGATTGTGTGTTTGTAAAGAAACAGACGAGTGGGGAACCAGTATGATTCATTTCTCAAACTTCAAAACAATACACACATTTAATAATAACTTTAATACCAGTAAGGATCAGTTGCCTTGAATAAATGTGAAAGATTGTATAAAGTTTAGTGAAATAAGGTTTATAGAATCTTTTTCTTTTTGTTTGTTTAGGGTTACATAACGCTAATGAACAATGTGTGTGATAAATGCAGAAAATGTATGTGTGTGTATAGTTTACAAAGTAGTCAATCCCTAACTAATCCCCATTTATTAAAAAAATAAACATTTTGTAAAAATACATTTAAGCATCCGACTTTAAAGTCTCTGATTCTGAGTTCAAATCAAGTTGATTGTTTATGAATCATATGATTTGTAACAAACTGAGCAGAACTCATTTTGAGATAAACTTTGGTGGAGTGCTCTATATTTACAGACACTTTATTAACGCATCCGATCACTCTATCATACCTTCCTTTGACCACATATGAGTGTCAGTGTGTGTCTGTTGGTTTGCAGGTAGCCGAACTGGAGGCTCATGGGGGTCCGGGGCCCAGCGACATGTTAAAAGATGAACTCACTCAGTCCCTGGAGGAGCTGGAGAACTTACTAAAGGCAAAAGATGAGGTGAGAACAACCACTCAGTTGCCTCAGCATAATGAAGGGGTGTGGCCTGCAGCCTCATTGTGATCACGTCCAGAACCAAAGAACCCTTGTGTACAGCACACAGTACACATTTACCTGTTTCAACAAGGCTGAAATAACCTCTGCTGCTATTTAATCTGTTTCAGGAGATTCGCATTCTTCAAAGTAAGAAATCAGACTTCCATGAGCTGGAGCAGGAGAGAGAAGAGGCCATCCACAGACTACAGGTGCTGCATGTTTTAAATAAACATCAACACGTTACATTTCACTCCTAAAGAGAGTTTCATGAATCAAATCGTTAAATTCTTCCACATTTGCCAAGAGATATTTAAAGGAAGGAGAATGAAATGACAGAAATGTGACCTGAAATGTTTTTAAAGCGGAAATATTAACCTGATATTATTATTTTAAGGCCTAGTATTATTTTACGGTGATACTTTTCTGTGTTAATGGACAGTTTGCAACATACACTGTTCAGAATCTTCAGTTATAACCTATTGCAGTGTTTATGGATTCTCTGGATGAATTTGAGATCCCTGTCCGTCTGCTTCCTCTGGTTTCAGGAGCTGGAGATGCGGAACGTGGACCTGGAGCGGCGAGTGCAGAACACGGAGCAAAACCTCGCCGCTGCACTGGAAGATCGTGATCGTGCTGAGAACGAAGTCCAAAGGGTCATTCAGATCCTCGATGTCAAAATATTTGACCTCAATGACCTTCGGCAGAGTCTGGTTAAGCTGATCAGTAAATAGTCTGATTTGGGCAGATCAGTTGGAGACGAGACTTTTCACCAGACATCTTGACGGCCGCTATGGACAGCTCATCCACTGCAGGGCGCAGCTCAGCTTTTCAAATAGTGTCTCCATGTGCAGGGGTTTGTGCGGTAGTTGCTGCACACTGGTGAAATCACTCTATACATTTCTTTGCTTTGTTTCATTTTATTTCGAATTGCACCGAATAAATGTTTTCGTTAAAACAGCAATAAACTTCAGTGGCTAGAATGTTGATGGCACATTTTTACAGGATCGTGGGAAGGTTTATTTTTGATACAATGTTTATTAAAAACACTAGTGCTGCGTGAAGTCTGTACAGTAGCACAAGTTTTCTTTGAGGCACATTTTCATATCAGATTTCATCAGATTAATAGATTAATTTAACAGTGCAATATCAGTGATATTCAGCAATATTCAGTTTAAAACTTTCTCAAATGATCAAGATGTACAGAAAAACATTGATCAACCAAAACTTTTTTGTTTATTCGTGTTACATTCGATGCTAATTATTTTGTTTGATAACTGATATACAATTTTGTTTTCTGTAAAACAAATATTAGAATGAAAATTGAACCGAATTGTGAGGTGCCTATTGTTTCTCAACCCAAGCTGGTCATTTTTTCCCCAGTTTTATTGTCTTGATGTATTAGTTACATTCTTAAATTTTTTTATATTTTGTTTGCTTCAGCTACAAACAAGTGTTTGGGAGATAAGAGGAAAATATGACTAAATGTTTACTGGTTTGCACATTGTTAAAGGTTTATACTGTCATTTTTTTTGGTCTAGAATCGGTATGTATTGTCATTTATTCCGAAGTGGATGTGATCTGCGGTCTAACCGTATCACAGCTGGGAGTGTGTAAACCAAAGACCAGCTTGAATGTGGCACTTATATGCCTCTGTATGTTCATACTGTGGAATGCGTATTACAGAGAACAGTAATTAGTTAAAATAGCTGCATGGGCAGAAATATACAAGTAGATAGAAATATACAATTGTTCTGTTACTATAGAATGTTAGGAAATCCCTTAAGCTTACAGGGTAATTATATTTAAGAATAGCTATAGTTCTCCATTGAGACTGGATTCTTGATCGCTTGAATGCATTTGGTCTGTATGCATTTGTTTGTGTAGCTCATGCTAAAGCTTCAGACAGTTTTCCTGATAAAGCCGTAGGCTGTACAGGTGTAGTGGATGTATACAGTATATTTCTGACTGATGGCACAAGTCAATGATGCGGCTCTAAATTGCAGTATTCAGCGTACCAACAGCCTGTTTCTAAGAATATTATCTGATTTAGCAAACCACAGACAGCACAAGCCACATTTGTATTTGTGCTTTCTTACAGTTGACGTAGGATAAAATTAACTTGTTTACGTTTATTCTTTATGCAGTACTTCAGTATGTATACTGCTTTATGTATATACTGAGTGTGTTATGATTTGGTGAGATCAAAAGCTTTATTGCAAGAACTTTACTGACTCTCTAGGTGCCGTTGCATCTGCTTTCAACATCTTACTAATATAAGGGCCTTATTTTTCCTGCTAGCCCAAAAGGTCCAGCAGTGAGCATGTGCAGGCATGCTACTTATTCTGCATCGCTTGTGCAAATATACTGACGTTCTGAAACTATGTATCATTCTACACTAAGAATCAGTTTTTACTGTGCTGACCAGCTAAAGCAACCCAGTATTCAAAGACGGTGTCTCAGTTACAATATATGATCTCTAAATAAAAAATTGTTTGCATTTGTTTCACATTGCCTCACCAGTGTGATCTAATATTTACACTCAGTTGTTTTCTGTACATATTTTCTGACATCAGAAAAAGTCAAAAACACACCATAACTGATTTGCAAACTAGATAGGTTGATCTAGTTAAATGTAAATATCATAAAATATTAGTACCTCTGCAGACATTCATTTAAACCAACCGCTGTATATAGACACTAAACTCCTACACCTAGAATTTGATTACTATGTATTTAACCATGAATATCAAAACGGAGATTGAAATGAAAGAAAACAAAAACAATGACCCTGGTATTACACCACAACAACCTGCATAGAGTGAATGACAAGTAAAGAGCAAAGACAAATTCAACGCATTATTTCAGCAACAATTTATTTTAAAGAATCTTCTGCCACACTTGAAACGCATCAGATCTTCAATCTACTTCAGCTTCTTCTTAGGGCGCAGATTGCTGGTGTGACCACACTTCTTCTTGCGGCAGTTAACGGCACGCGGGTGCAGACGGGCGTAACACCTGACACACAACAACATTGTTCAGGGAACAGTTACATGAGCTACAGTGCAGCTGAACTTAAATCAATTCCAAATACAAATGAGGAAAAAGGTTTCATACTTGCGGCAGATCATCTTCTCGCAGTTGTATTTCTGGGCGAGCTGTCTCAGGGAAGGCTCGATGATGCCTCCTCTAAGACGCAGCACCAGGTGAAGGGTGGACTCTGAAACAAACAGTAACGGTCTGTTTCAGCACAAACATTTGAGACACAACAAGTAGACTGACCAAGCTGTGATAACAGCAGATCTTGACCAATAATAAACTAGGGGTATTTTCAAACAAGCTACAGAATTGCACTGTTGAGGGATAATTTTATCTATCTGCTGCTTGCCTTTAGAAACAGGTGCACATTTATGATGGCTTTAAAAGTTGACTATATAGGAGGCTTACTAGGTTTTGGTACACAGGCATATTGTTAATAAGTCTTAGACAGGATATTACACACATACCCTTCTGAATGTTGTAGTCTGAGAGCGTGCGGCCATCTTCCAACTGTTTACCAGCAAAAATCAGACGCTGCTGGTCAGGTGGGATACCTGAGGCAGACAAAAAGATGTTTTAGTGGCCTCACAGTCAAGAACTGCAATAATCGGTTTACATTTTCAGACTGGCAAGGATGGACAGATTTCATCCATTGAGGAACTGATTGATGGTTAAAAGTGATCTCTGTAACAGGAACATGAATTAAGATCTTGATTTCATGGTGACTGTCAATTATGCTACAAAAACATTTAAAATGTCAAGATATTACCGGCATGGTGAAAAGAAAACAAGCTATTACAGGGTAGATATTACAGTAATAATAGCAGTGTTAAGATGCATATCCATATCAATGCTCATGAAAGGTTCATACACACCCTCTTTGTCCTGAATCTTGGCCTTAACATTCTCGATGGTATCGCTGGGCTCGACCTCAAGGGTGATGGTCTTACCAGTCAAAGTTTTCACAAAGATCTGCATTTTGCCACTGAAACAGGGAGAAATGGCGAGGTTACGGTCGTGTAAACCGGCAATATCCTCATCGACCAGCACAGTGTTTTCACATCAGGGGTGAACTAGCAGCACCACATCAGGAAATATGGAGTGATATAATGTATTATTTATACGAATACATACACATATATATATATATATATATATATATATATATATATATATATACACAAAACACACACACACACACACATATATATATATATATATACACACAATAGGATTATCATCTGATACAATCACTGTACTGTCATGTTACTGTTTCGTAAGCGTGTAACGCGTTGAAGCCTAAATGTTAATGTATTCATTGTAAATTTTACTTTTATAATAATAAAATTTGATTTTACTTATTCATTGTAAATTAAACATTACTTAATTATTATCATTATTATTATTATCAAGTTGTTTTATTTACATTTTCGGACATGATTTTAACACGCCGCGACCTCACGCGCGCGCACACATGGCACCCGCGGCCATGACGCTCCGTAAACGACACGGTGAACTTTTAACGAAATAAATCCGCCCGAATTTAACGCCCGACCGCACCGATCGGGATCAGAAACACGTAACGCGCACGTCCCGGGCGAACACGACACAAAACGCGGACAAAACGCGACTCTTTTTCGGACAGCGACTCTCACCCTCGCGGTCTCTGCTGGTCCGGGCGGAAAAAGACCGACTCGCGTTTCGTGCGCGTATATGAGCGCTCGTGCGGCGCTACTGCCGCCTGCAGGCCGGGCGAGGAACTGCAGCGCCGCCATTGACGCGTTATGCAGCCCTTCCTCAAACCTCCGCAAAATGATTCACCGTAATGTGCTTTTAAACTCGCATATTGGGATCTAACATTTAACTATCAATATCTAAAGATGCTAGTAACTTTACTGGGTTAGAAATGTAGCCGTCCTCTATTGCAATGGCATTATTGCAATGGCAATAATGCAATATTGCAATATTGCAACTACATTTACTAATCAAAGGTTTTGCTGTTGTGGAGAAGATCACTGCAGATCTGAAAATAAAGTTTAATCTCATGTCTATAATATTAACATTTTAGCTACTTACAATAACCACTGAAGCTGTATAGCACATTTATATCTCTGCTGGTATATACATATATACATACAGCCTGTATTTTGGTTATATATGTTTGATTGACAATTGTGTATTCTTTTTATTCACTTTTTTATTTCTGTTATCTAACCAAGACACATTTATTGTGCGCTTATAAGCATACTTGGCAATAAAAATGTTATTTTTTTCATTCAATTTATTCATTCATCAGCTGTATTATTTTAGGGTATTTTAAAAAGGTAAAATCATATAATTGATCTGACTTAATTTTAGCATTAAATAAACCTGTAGCCTGTACATCAGTTATCAGTTTCAGTTCAACATCTTTTTTTCCAAAGTTGACTCTGGGTTGCACTCTTACTTCATAAAAAATAAATTGTGCCCCAAAACATTACAGATAGAAATTAATTGTAGTGAAATTGTTGATTATGTATATATTTCAAGCGTTGATGAATTAAAGAAACACAATTTAAAATATTCCAACTTAATTCCAAAACTTAATTTATACATTCTACCAGAATACATAAAACACACAGTGATAGCCATATTAAATACTACAGTTGCTCTATTTACAAAATCAAATCATTCGCTTGGCTCGCTAAGGCTTGGCTTGCTAAGATTATGTATATGTTCATTATATCCAAATCTTTGCACAATAAATATATTCATATTTGTCTTGTGTACTGTGCATTTAACACATTTGCTATTAGAACAACAATATAACGAGTTAAACATGATGATGTGAGGAAATTTAGTAATCTAGCCCACCCACAAAATACATAATCCTTTACTTTGTTATCGTGTATATCAGAAAATAATCAGTTCAGTAATTTGTGTTCCTCAGTGTCATCGATAAGCACAGTGTATTTGAGAGCTAATGTTGTTACTGTAATAATCTTCTAATAAATGCAACAAATCAGCCTGCAAAAAATGTTGCTAAAGACTATTTGCACATCTTTCAGATCGTAGTTTGTAAATTCTAGCACGTTGCTATCTAGCTTTAGGCAGATGTCTGTTTGCATCTGCCTTCTGATTGGTCAGGTTATTTAAAACACAGCTGGAGTTGAGCACTGCCCGTCTGGAATCCAGGACAACGTTCCTCTTCCTCCAGGAAGACTGATATTCTTCCTTCTCATCTTCACCCTCTTCCTCCTCTGGTTCACTCTCAACATCACTACGTTCATCTTTGTCCAGCTGTTAGTGCGAGTCAAAGGAATATTATTTATAATTTAATGTTGCAGTCAAATGTGGTTTTGCTCATCAATGTAAGAAACAGCTTGAAGCAAAGAATTAATTACACTGTATTAGTAAGACCCTCTACCCAGCTAACAGGGAACGTTTCATAACATTGGCTAATGTTCTCTAAAAGTTCTCTTAAAGTTATTTCTTTTTATGTGTGAACAATTAATGTAACAGGACACAGCTGATCACTTAGAAACACAATTATGAGCCAACTGTCCCAATCCTTAGGCTCACATTAGACAAAGAATGTCACATTCTGAATGTGACATTCTGAACAGATTATCATCTGTTCACCATAAAAGATTCTTTGACTACAGCAAACAAAGCAATTTTTTTCTGTACAAAGCAATTTTTATGTAAATAATTTTTTATATGAAAACGTTATTGTGCAGTAGTTAGTGGAACGTTTTAAAAATATTACAGAATTTAAAAATGTTTGAATAACTCTTATAACCGAGCAATAACATTAATATACAACGTCTAAACAACTGGTTGTTTTAAACGTTTCTAGAACTTTCAAAATAACCTTTTTAATGTTGTTACTTGGAAAGTTTAAAATTGTTAGCTTGGTATGACTTCATGTGCTTCAGCATGGCTTTTAAATACATATACACAGGTCTGAATGTTTGTAAATGACAATTGCACTGATATTTGTTATCTAATGCATTCTAGCGCATACAGATGTGAAGTGTACATACAATACATGTGGATGGAAGGATGAACTCACCTTCCCTAAGTAGAGAAACTTGTAGATCATTTTCAGGATGAGAAAAGCCCAGTAAATGTGCAAGATCTGCAGCACCAGCAGCAGTGCATTAAAGAAATAATATCCCATGAACGGTTCGAATACTTCCATAGACAGGACAAGAGTGGTGAAGATGATCCTACCAGAGAGGAAACAGAAGAATGTACTGAAACACTGATGGAGGTTATAAACAAACACCGGGCATCTAGACAACATGGGTTTTTTGTTCGTATGTTGTTTCTGACTGATACATGCTTGCAAGGGGCAGATGTCTAAAGTTCTTACTTGCTTGGAAAAACAACCAGGCGTGAAACCAGGAATACAGCAGCAAAAACCACAAACAATGAATCACAAGTTTTTTTCCACCCAGCATAGTTAAACATCTTGGCAGACTGTAGAGAGAGCAAAGCAGATAATTCAGTTCAGCTACTTCATATTACTCCAAACACGGTGTAAACAGGTCTCAAGATTCAGCCCTTCCTTTAATATACATTTACCTGTTTTCATGTGCAATCATATATACAATTTACACATTTTTGATCTCCAAAGATGACAATATCAGAAATTATTTCCAATGCCAAATAATATAGTTAAAATTAAGACTTTATATATAGCTATTATATATATATAGGTACTTTATACTTTATATATATATATATATCTATCTATCTATCTATCTATCTATACTATACTATCTATCTATATATATATACTTATATATATATATATATATATATATATATATATATATATATATATATAGATATATAGATAGATAGATATATATATATATATAGATATAATAGATATAGTAATCTGCAATTTCATGTTTCGAACAGAGATAGAGGTAGAGAGGAAAAAGTTACAGGTTGCATCTTTAAACTGAAAACACAAAATGTAAGTCAAATAGGAAGTAAGTCAGAGTGAAGTTAAATTATTAGACAGTAATTTGTGTTTGAGACAACAGAGGGGGATTTTTAGAGGATGACGTAGTTTTTTACAGCATTACTTAATGACTCGGCTGATAAGCTCTTACTTCAAGAAGGAAATCCGAGGAGTCGTGAACCAGCATCACCAGCGTTCCAACGCGAATATAGTTGGAGCAGTACGAGAAACCAAGCAAGAAAATCGTGGCAAAGTGATGGACAATCTGTTCTTTGAAATCCTAACACAGAATATGATCAGATTAGTGCTATTGCACAAAAGAACATCCTCTGTTTGACAACATGAAGGAAAAACTTGTGCTGTACTGTGAGGAAATGTAACCTGAAACATAGAAAAAGACAAATTTATCTGAACAATGGAAGGCTTGTTGACAAGCTTTATATTAATGCCAATAGTAACTGCCATGCCTATAGGAAAAAATAATTACATAGATCTCACAGACCTGTTCAATATCTCAATTGTTTCTTCCATTTCATGCATTTCCTCAAGAGTTTAAACATGTCTCAAACTGTGCTCAGATGTGCCAAGACATCACAGTATTCTAAAGTCTTTTCTCACCTATTTTTCCCAGGACTGACATTAAAGCTTAGTGTATGTCAACAATTATCTACTTTTATAATAGACAGGTTAGAAACAAAGCTGATACTTAAATGAAACAACTGATAACTCAGATAAGTCACCTAAGCTCACAAAGAGCAAAGTAAATGATAGTAAATTACAGAAATTAAACCATTATCATAAATGAAATTCACAAATAAAATTTAATTACGAACCAAAGTAAACTAAAGAACTTAAACAGTTAAAACTAACATAAACTAAATTCAAAATGTCTTTAAATTTTGTCAGATGCTTTCTACATTTTAAAAACATTTTTTGCGAACGATGCAGAAAACAGCTGTTGGAAAACATAAATGACAAGTGATTAGCTAGTAAGAAAACAACACTCTTTTCACAAGAGAAACTATGACCCCGTCACACACAAACGGCTTTGTGTGTCACACAGTCACAAATCACCAAATATTTAAGAAGCAAGTAACTTCTATCAGGAGATCTTACTTTTCTTTTCACGTCCACAGACACACAAAGCAGCAGAGACCAGTAGAAGCCCAACTCAAGCATGTAGTACCAGTAATGAACGCTCTGCACTGGCTAGAGACACAAATATTAAGGATGTTAGGAGAACAGTCATCACAACGATAAAAATCTGAAATCTGAAAGCAACAGCCAGTTTGTGTTGAAGAGCTAGAATTCAAATGGCCTCTGTGTTTAACAGAAGTGAAACGGGAGCTAATGTTAGACAAACATTGCATGAGGGAATCTAAATACAGACCCTAAGGCCTAATGTGATAGTTGGCCATTTTGAAATCATAAGCATCAGTCCACAACCTCACACACTTGAGTGGCAATGACTGAGCCGCAGTGGCAATGACTGGATTTTCACTCTAATAGTTTACTGTTACATGCACTGTGAAATTTGCAGTCGGGTAATCTGACCTGTTGAGGATATCCCCTCCAACACTCTCTCTGCTCCCAAAACCAGGAAGTCTATAAGGAAGAGGAACACGGAGCTTAGCAACATACAAACACCATTAATTACAATGAAACAGTCAGATCACAAAACTACTTCCTTACGCTGCCTGACAACAAAAGAGGCAGAGCCCGAGAGCCAGTGTTGTGTTTCAGAAAAAAAAAATCACAGCTGATGTTTGTTTAAATGCTCGTTCTAGTTGATTTAGCACAGGTCAACCTTCTCAACAGTGTTACTACAGCAGTCTTTGTCAGAACCTTAACAGGCGACCATAATTTGGTGATGATCAACCCGTACGAGTTCAGGCATGCTTGGGAAATAAGCTTTACATGTCAACTTACATGAATTAAAGATGCAAGTCCAGCACTGAAAGCAACCAGGTAGAACATAAACCTCCAGCTTTGGAAAGAAAACATAATGGTGGTGCCATGTTAACAAGCGTGAAAGTACAGCAAAAAACACAACGGATTGCGGAGCAAAATGTTAAAGTTAAATCTCAAGTAAGAATGAAGAGTCCTCAACGGTCTTTGAGAACTTCAGACCAAAAAACAACTTCAGCTGCACTGTTAAAAAAAGCTTCACATTTACACATTTGACAGATGCTTTTGTCCAAAGCGACTTATAGTAGATTCAAGTTATACATTTTATCAGTATGTGTATGATACAGTATCAGTACATGAGCTCCCCTTGGGAATCAAACCCACAATCTTTGCACTGCTGCAGGAACGCTTATACAAGTCGTTTCAACACAATAAATCCTGACTGGTATAACTTAAGTAGGTTAAGCCATTTTTCAACTATTTCTTTTAAGTTACAGCAACTCTAGACCAGTCAAATTGACAAAGAGTAAGTAGAAATTACTTGTGCAGCTAAATTAAAGAAAATTTAAGGCAGCAAAGTTTTCTTACAGTGTGCTCTCTTGACAGGTTATGGTTTTTTTTACATTTAATCATCTATCAAGACATTTTCATCCAACGCAACTTACAAAAAAAGAGCATTTGACATTTTGCCCTAAAAACCAACAAGCCTAGTCTACAAAGCTACAAAGTTCATACCTGCACAACTGAGAGATTTGAAGAATTGAGTTCATATTGATGAACTCAAGGGATCAATCAAATGTCTGTGCCAGAAAATCTTTTTTTTTCAGGAAACATATCAGTTTATCTGACGTAGGTAACTTATGTAGTGAACAACACCTACACAACAGCACTTGAGGTGTGTGTGTATAAATGACTGGTTTATATTAGGACACTAATATACAAGAATTCCACTATAATATGATAAAATAATAATTATAATGCTAGTATAAAAATGATCATTCAGTTAATAACTATGGAGCAGCAGCTCTGTGGGCAGCTCTGACATATGGCACAGCAGAGCTTCAGGCGATCCATGTCCCAACTTGAGGACTTCTCGTCTCTCTCTTCTGCTCTAGCCAATAAATCTGTGAGATTCTGGTTAACTTGATTTTAAAGTTTCATCAACACAAAGAAAACACTACACTTTTAGGCATTTTAACCTAAGCAAAATACAGTGTAGGTGTAAACAGCACAACTAATCATGTTTTTAATCATTGAAATGTTGTTGTTTAGGTAACTGTAACTGTGTATAGCTGATGTTATTGCCTCCTTATGATTTATCGCTTCATGTTTTCCTTACCTTGTAAGTCGCTTTGGATAAAAGTGTCTGCTAAATGCCTAAATGTAAATGTTATTAACCTACTAAAGAATACTACAAATACATAACAAAATTGTCCACAAGATGAATGAAAGTGATTTAGCTGAATGTAGTTACAGTATGACTAGCTGTTCTCTTAGTGCAAGATAAATCTTCCCTGTTTAAGATGATGAGAAGAATCTTATAGATCACTAAAAAATTTATTTATTTGTAAAATGATATGAGCTAAACAACATTTAAAGAACGTTAAATAATTACATACTGACAATATGCACTATTGATGCTCATGCACTGTAAGTCCCTGGAAGGAGGTTGTGGGTTTTATTCCCAGAAAACACACATATTGATAAAATGTACTCTTTAAATGCACTGTAAGTGGCTTTGAATAAAAGCATAAAAAAGTAAATTTATCTCATAAATATTCATAAGTCAAGAGTTTATGGTCGATTTAGGTGATTTAAGGAAACTAAAATATCAATTAGGATACCAATTCATTAGGGCCAGCTGCTTCTGTCACTGTGATCTTTCTTGTCAAGTGTTCATTTTGAGTGAAGGCGCACAAGCGTTTTCATTAACATCTAGGAAGCTGTGCGTCTCACTCTCAAGGTGGATTGTGGGATTGATGTGGCACTCTGTTCGCCAATGGTCAGATTTCTTCAGCTGTTCTGGTTTGTGTTCATTGATTTTAACTGTGAGTGATAATTTTCTTGCCACTCGTTTGTAGTGCAGATGCAATGAGACAAAATTTGCATGTCGATTAAGTGCTCAACCATTTTTAGCAGCTTCAGGAAGTGGTCCAAGTTCAGACGCCATAATGCACGCTCTTTACGAATAATGCATGCACACTAAATTTATTGTGCAAGAGAGAAGTGCTGGGGATTTATTAAAAATGTGCACATTACCATAATTAAAAGACTTTTATTATAAAAGACTTCTTGATCAACTTGCTTTTATTGAATGAATTCAAAGACTTAATGTGGAAACAAACATCCGGTGACCACTTACCAAGCCTCACAGAACTTCTTACTGCAGCTGGGCCGGTCCTGGTTTCTGCGATTACGGAACCACGTCTCCACTTGACGACGAGTCCAGCTGCTCTGCTTCACTAGAGTGGTGATATCATTCTAGATGGATAATAATAACAAGCTATATGACACTAAACCACACATATTGCTATTCAAAGAACAAGTTTTCAATGTAAAGAACTTTATTTGCATGACAATTATCTTACAGTTAGTATCGCTAATGTACATTGCTTGAAAAATGCAGTAATGCCATATATTCTATATGTTTTTGAAGTAATCACTGCTGGAATTGCATGTAAGCAAGAATATTCATTTAACAGGACTCGTTTACCGACATCTTGAAAATTCACAGAGCTCTCCAGAGATATTAGAAATTAAAACAAGGGCATAACAATTAAGACAATTAAATAGGTCTGAATAAAGAGACACTATATCCAGAGAAAACAATCTTACAACACAACACAACTCTCTACACTCCAAATGCTGCACATACTGTATTAAACGGCCACTTCTCAGGAACCACAATAGATCTGCAGACAAAATAAATGTCAACAATATCAGGTTCCCTATACTGTAACACTGTTTGGGAGGCCTCCTCTTACAGTATGAAATATGTATTACGTCTTACTGCAGTAAATGTGACCTTCAGCTGTACCTTTCACAAGCACTGTTAGTAACAAGTGGATCTCGAGTAATAAAATATATGATATAACCCATTTAATTCATTTAAGATGAAGCAGATTTGAGACTTTATTTCATCCAAAGCCTTAATGTTCACAAAGAACTTCTTTATTTGGATCGTTGTTATGAATTAGGAAATAATAAGGTAAAACAGCTAACAGGACTCATTCTCAAAAGGTTGGCTAATGTTCTCTCAAAGTTATCAATAACAGTCTTGCATTAACGTTAGTAGAACTTCTTTAACGTTAGATATCAAATGTATCAAAAATAGTTGTTAGTGGAACATTTTACAGAATTAAACCTTTGAATAATGTTCTTTTAATAAAGCCATAATGTTAATACATCTAAAAACAGACACTAACAGCCTTATTTGCAAGGTAATTTCTTTAATTTTTGAAATCCCCATAAGGAAGCTTATAAATAATACAGAATGATCTTTTATGAAAATCTAAAATAGTTTTCTGTGAGGGGTGGGGTTAGTGTAGGGGGACAGAATATATAGTTTGTATAGTATAGAAACGATTACCTCTATAGAATATCCCCATAAAACCTGAAAACCCAAAGTGTGTGTGTGTTTGTGTTGGTCAGGTTTCACTTATGTTGTAGAAGCCAAATGTCCCCACAATCATAGTAAAATCGGAAATCGGTTACTCTGTTAGAACCATCCAACTGTCCTTATGGTTAAAATGTTTTACTAAATGTCTAAACAATGTTTTAATTAACATCTAACAATTCAGAAAGGTTTTGGTTTAATAACACTAGACCAAGTTAATGCAGGTCAATAGAAAGTTCCCATTAAAGATACACAAACAAATGTATGTGCGTGTATGTATGTGTGTACTCACTTGCGTTGGCTGTCTGCTGTGTTTAGTATAAAAAGCCTCTAAATTGGGGGCAGGTTTCACCTTCAAATGAACTTGATCTTTCACTCCTAAAACTCGGCTGAGAGGAAGTGCAACACCTCTGCATGGAGAGAGACAGGAAAGACAGGATTTAGGACACCAAGGTATTTAATCTCTGTGTATATGTCAGCAGGCTGTTACTAAATCAGGTCTTTTCTTGTACTGTGCAGACAACAAAACACAGAACATAAGACAAACATTTGCGCAGAGGTCTTTTATAGCTTACAAAAAAAATGTAATTCTCAATTTTGTCCCAGACTGTTCTTCTAAAATTATGAACTGACACAGATGGGACAAAAATGAAGTGAGACAGTTGCTGACTATGAAGTTAACATGGATATCATAGCTCAGATATGGTCATGGAATAATCTGATGAGTTTTGCTCAACACTTTGTGTCAATGATGCCCGGAATAAACAATTGACAAATTAAATTGACAATTGCATAACTTTTGCCTCTCTTTTATTAATATACTGAGGTCAAATGAAGCCAAACGGACATCTCTCTACCTTATTTTAAGCATACCATTGCAAATCGGGGTAAGGTGAGACCATTTTGAACACTGATCTGTTATGAACTTGCTCAATAACTTCATTGTTCATTTTTAAACAAAAAAGTTAATGAATCACAGCTTTAATGAGATCTCATTTGTGTCTATTATACGTTATATGTGTAAAAATGCTTTGTGCATATGTATATTTGCATTGGTTGGACTTGAATTGGTTTAATTAGAAAGATGATCTGAGACCAAAGAAAGGTGAGGGGGTCACAACATCAGCTGAAACCTATCTGTGTTGCTATAGCAACCAGCTGCCACAGCAACCAAATCACATCTCTCTCTCACACACACACACACACACACACACACACTGCGTCTGCCTGCTGCTGTTTGTGGCCTCCCCTCCTGTATCACACTATCTCTGGTCGGCTCCCTCGGGCACGTCAACACACAATACACAGACACACACACCTGCTCTAGCATGGCTGTCTGAGCCCAGTCAACAATCACAAAGGCTGCGTGTAAAGTTACAAGACACCATACGCCAAACGCACAAAACTAAACAAAGAGACAGATTTCATACAGAGGCTTTTTTACAGCTAAAGAATATTTATAAACGGATGTCGAACTCAGGCATATGCAGTATGTAGGTGAGACTCTTTAAGTATACAGACAGATATGTTTTTAAATCACTTGTATAGATTGCATTCATAGCAATTTCCATTTCATGGGCTTTTTAGCTGAGCATAAACAAAACTTTCACAATCACTACAGATATTTCCATGACGCTTTTAAATGTAATGAAATTGCATTGACTACATGACTTTTCCAGGTCTGAAAAACAACATTAAAAGTTCTCTGATATTTCTACGTTTCCCATGATTTTTTTGTTTTGATGTTTTTTTTATTATTATTAATATTGTTGTTTTACTATAAATACCACAGTTAAACTATGTTAGTTTACTAGGCAAGAACAATAGTACATTTTCATAATAAAAGCATGGTATTTTGACAAAAACTAAGCATTCTCATAATTCATATACTGATTTTAATTTTAATTAACTCTCTGTCACCAGCAGTATATTATTTTAGAAGCCCTGAGGACATGATAAAGTCATCAGTCACCTCTCAAAAGCATAACGAAGCATGATGAATCCCACAGCAAGAGGCAGGGAGACAAGCAGATCCCTCGGGAGGGGATGTCGGGAACCCTCCATCTTTTCCATATCCTCCCAGGTTATTCCCGGAGGAAGCCAGTATTCCTGCCTCCAGAGCCACTGACTGATCTGCTCCATCCCTCAGGTGTGGAAAGCTTAGAATAAAGAAAATAAAAGCTGATATTCTATTACATAGCAACCAACACATCCAATGGGAACAATTAACATAAACAAACAGTTGCAAATAACCAACCTGAAACAAAAAAAAGCCATGCACATGAAAAAACATGAAAAACTAAATGTGATGGCTCGGCAAATAATTGATTGGCTTAATGCACAATCCTCAACACAATCCTTTACAGTGCACATCACTGTCAGATTGAAAGAAAATGATATTACCATGCCAATTTAACATACTGCATGGTACTAAACGATACCATGCAGCATGCATTTACGTGGTACCTGTAGTTATCATGGTATATACCCAAAAAAACATGGTATCACCATGATAACACCATATCCAGAAGAACCCTGGTACTTTCTGTAGGAAGCCTGTGAGATGTTATGACACTACATGACAAGGCACATAAGTCTCTCATGAAGAGAAACCATCACGTAAATCAAGATATTGCGTCTCTTTATCTTTCTCATCGGCACACACCTGCCTGAAACATCACAGATGTAAACTGACATCTGATCTTCAACACGAACACGTTCACATTGTTGTCCTACGTGAGGAAATCCGCATTCACTGCGGTAAACCTTTAAAGACAAAGTCTTTGGTTCAGTACCTGCTCCCCTTGCGCGTCCTTCTGTCGGGTTGCGATGGTGTCGGTATGAGCTGTATTACGGTGATCCGGTGTCGTATTGTGATGTATTATAATATTATAACATAAACAGCGTACGACTCGGTCTGTTTTCATCAAAGGGCTTCATGCATATTATTTTCCGTGGAGATTTGCATCCCAATCCGTAATGCAACCGATGTGAATTCGCAGTCGGGAAAACACACACCTGCAAGCCTACACCTGGATGCGTAAAATGATGGAGAAATTAAAACGTCCAGAAAAAGGCTGAATGCTTTCGGCTTGCTGGATAAACGGGCGGATAAACGCGATGTGATGCGGCTGGTGAACACCGACCGCCCGCACCGGCTCATGATGTCCGGGGGCGGTCGGTGCGCTTATTGGTCCCGCGGACGGCGATGGGAAGTCCGTCTCATTTTGGAGAATCGACTCATGCGAACGATTTATGCCATTAAATCATTTAATAACAAATTCACAAGCGTATTATTGGCTCAGATCTCGTTTTTTGGGTGTCACACATACGCTGGACTTTATCTGATTGAAGGATATATACGGTCATACCGTGACTGACGACCACTCGGTTCACACTCACCGATTCGGTTTAAGGCATCGGCTCACATGAGACATTTTTTACCATCTCTTTTTTAAAGACCAATCGGTAAATAAATCCCAACACCTGTTTTTGGACCATTAGTTTTAATAATAATAATAATAATAATAATAATAATAATACCACAGTGATTTGAACAACCATTTAAAGACAGTGGAATAGGAATATAGCAGCAATGCCTTGGTTTACATACAGTACAAAGGGTCTGTTTCAATCTGTCCTCATCCAAGCCCCCTGTCCTACTTTTTACTGGCACAGAAGTCCCCTGAAGCTACATTGTCCCTTAATTAATGATTGCACCAATCTGTGGACAATTTCCTTCTTATAACCAAGGCATCTGAAACACTCACTTTAAGTGAGTGTACTTACAGTACTTGCAGTACGCATTAGATGTGTCAGATAAGAAAGGAAGTACACATGAGTGTGTGATAAGCCAGTCCTGATGCAATCACATTCACCCTTCATCACACCCTTCATCACACCCTTCATCACAGCCTTCATCACACCCTTCATCACACCCTTCATCACACCCTTCATCACATCTTTCAACACACCCTTCATCACACCCTTCATCACACCCTTCATCACATCCTTCATCACACCCTTCATCACACCCTTCATCACATCCTTCATCACACCCTTCATCACACCCTTCATCACATCTTTCAACACACCCTTCATCACACCCTTCATCACATCCTTCATCACACCCTTCATCACACCCTTCATCACACCCTTCATCACATCTTTCATCACACTCTTCATCACATCCTTCATCACACCCTTCATCACACCCTTCATCACACTCTTCATCACATCCTTCATCACACCCTTCATCACATCCTTCATCACATCCTTCATCACACCCTTTATCACACCCTTCATCACATCTTCCATCACACTCTTCATCACATCCTTCATCACACCCTTCATCACACCCTTCATCACACCCTTCATCACACCCTTCATCACATCCTTCATCACATCCTTCATCACACCCTTCATCACACCCTTCATCACACCCTTCATCACACCCTTCATCACACCCTTCATCACACCCTTCATCACACCCTTCATCACACCCTTCATCACATCCTTCATCACACCCTTCATCACACCCTTTATTACACCCTTCATCACATCTTTCATCACACCCTTCATCACACCCTTCATCACATCTTTCATCACACTCTTCATCACATCCTTCATCACACCCTTCATCACATCTTTCATCACACCCTTCATCACACCCTTTATTACACCCTTCATCACATCTTTCATCACACCCTTCATCACACCCTTCATCACACCCTTCATCACACTCTTCATCACATCCTTCATCACATCTTTCATCACACTCTTCATCACATCCTTCATCACACCCTTCATCACATCCTTCATCACATCCTTCATCACACCCTTCATCACATCCTTCATCACATCCTTCATCACGCACTGCATTCTTCTCATTTCTGATGCTAGATTACACCCACTGAACAGGGCAGGTGGAGATCTTGCTGTTTAGTCTTTCACTCCTTTCCCAAAGTCAACCTGAATGTTAAAACGTCAATACAATTAAAATCATAAATGTATATAATATACACAGCATACAGTGCTGTGCAAAAGTCCCAGGCTAGACTTCAGCAGTGGTGATTAAGTGACCGTATTTAACTATTTCTCAGTCTCTTTATTAGAGAACAACCTGAATAAAATCAGAAAGAAACAACTAGGATGAACTATGAAGTATTTAGCATGAGTTCCCTTTACATCTAATCCAGTGCCTTCAGGATAATCTCCTCAAAAGGATTCAAAATGAACTTAGCGCCAAGGGAGGTCACACTACATCTCAACTTATGCCTGACGAAGCCATTTCTTTCTGAATTTTTGCTTTTAATTTTGTGTACATGGTACCTGTATGTTCTGTATTTATCTTAATAAGAGATCGAAAACATTTATATTGTTGGTCATTAAAACTTTGCCAATACAGATGGCTATGGCCTAAAACTTCTGCACAGTACAGTATTTCAGATTCACCTGAGATCCAAATTTAGTGGACTCATTTATTTATTATTTAAAACAATAAAGGTTATATATATATAATGAATGTAATTATATAATGTGGTTAATTTGGTAATTTAACACAATTTCTCTGCAGCCAGGTCAATGTAACCAGGCAAAAGTTGGTTTAAGCAACAAATCTCTTGCAGAATATAACTTCATAGAAAAGCTGACTATGAACTTAAAAAAGTTCTATAATAGAAATATTCTGCTACAAAACACATTATCTGAAGTTCAGAAAGAAACTCTGATGAACTTGTGATGATCGCTGTTTTTTGTTCTAGGGAAGTGGAGCAGAACTCTTTTGTGTGTCTGCTGTTTTGTTAATGAGATGATAAACATGATGTTTACTGGGTCTTTCTGGAAACCATGTTAAGGGACATCTCTTCACATCCCTTTCTCTTAATCCAGACTAACGTATAACTGAAGCCCATACCTGCAGCTGTCAGGATATCAAGATTGTAGTTATTGGGAATTAACTTCAGCAGTAGTAGCCAGTGAATAGACTTCTTTGTAAATTTTTGACATTTCAGTAGGACTTTGTCCAAAAAAAGATTTTTTTAGTAATTATTAATGAATATAATTATAAGACATTATATTATAATCATGACATTACACATTGCTCCTTTTTAACTTAACTTTAACTCCAGAGTATCACAAAATGAAATCAATTAATTTCATCTTAAGAATTTACTGGTTTCTACAATTTTTTATCAATGCAATACAGACGGTATTATATTTGAGTGTAAGAAATATGTCAAGCAGTTATTGCGTGGAAACGTGTATTTATTGCTGACACTTATTTTCACCAGCAGATGGCGCTTGTACGCAAGACATTCATTTGCTCTTGTGCTGATAAGAGAGAATTCATGCTTGCATGACTTTTGTTACAGTCATTCATTGCATGCTGATTTACATACCATCTGTTTAAGTGGTTATTAAAATGGTATGTGAAATTATATTTAGTGAAAGTTGCATATCGCTTATTTTGTGAGTAAATAATGCATGGCTAATAAAGTTTTTAGCTTTGGCATATATGCTGCTTTATGCCAAACAGCATGTGACAAAAGTATCTGTATTAAAACACAACGTTGCATTACATCCCATGCATTACATCCCATGCATTAGGTCTCTTACACACTTTAAATACATCACCAGGGAAGTTTTTTTATTATATATACCCAGCTAATATTTTTAGGTTGTAAGAACGTTTTCATTAAGAAGGTTAAAGGTTATTTAAAAGTTTGTTTAAGACTGTGTATTAACATTATTGTTTGGTTACAAGAACGCCATTCAAACATTTTCTAATTCTGTTCACTAACTATTTAAGAATAAAGTTTTTGATATATATTATATGCTATTTGATATATAGAATGTTAAAAAAACATGATTAACTTTACTGCAAGAACGTTTTTGATATCTTTGGGAGAACTTTTAGAGAACGTTAGCCAACAATCTAAGAACGTTCCCTTATAATCTGCATATATAGCCTAACCGAACACACTGATTAATGTATCCGCCATGTCCTCCAGCCCAGAGGAACTGTCAATGCCTCTCAGATTTACAGCATACTATAATCAATTATACAATCAATGCTATGTGTCGTCCAATCAGACCTGCTGTATGATAATTTACAGAAGGACAAACATAAGCCATAAAAAATTCACTGCCTCATTGTATTGAATGAAACACAAGGAGAACGCAAACAGAATATGACCTTTCACCCGACCGTGACAGATGCTGTCAAAATGGCTCATGGGGAGGTTCATGAAAACATTTGTGTCATGGATTGTTCTTATCACATATGCCAAACAGGAAGGTTATATAAATGCCAAAGGAACAATGTTGTAAAGGAAAACCAGTCTGGATTTGTATTGACTTGGAAAAGCCTACAACAGGAATACAGCTGCTAACAGACATTGTGCGTATAGGGACAGCTGGAAATGTCAGCATTAGATATGCACTGTTTGGCAGTTGTTCTTTATTAAATTAACAAACACGGAGACTGAATATGTTAAGTTATACTACAGGGACTCATTTATAAATGTACTTGATTAATCTACAGGGAGAAAAGCCAGGCAACATAAACTGCTGACGATAAACACAGAGCAAGTGCATTAATCATTTACTGAGCAGAAATTGCTGCTTTCTTGGCTAAAAATGAATGCATGAAACGCCAGAGAAACGTCCAGAAAAATATTTGCGTTTGGATGCTGCTTCACTGTTCTAAAATGATCACATTTACCTCCTAATCCTAAATAACAGGTTTATCCACACAACAGGTAAATCAATAACACGAAAACTATTCTGGATTACAGTAAAGGCACATTAGCTCCGATTATCATTGATTACACTTGCAAAGCGGACAAACACATAATGCAAAAACACACACAGAATACATATTAAAAACAATTAACCAATTCATCTGGTCCAACACTAACAGGTTAATACACTGCAGACGATCTTTGCTCCGTCTAGAGGAAATGAAGATAGATACAGTTTGAAGTTCAGACTAAACAAGCAGAATAACATTATTTAATAGATTCAACATTATAACAGAGTTGCGCCAGAAAAATTATTACAATATTTTGAACAAATCTTAAGCAAACCTTGTTTTATAGAACAGAAGACAGTTTTTGTTTGGAACCAGTAACGTTTGTTCCTCAGGCAGTTATCCTCAAAAAACAGAAGGTCTGTAAGTATGCAGCTACACCAATGCATAATCAAACTGCCCCCTCTCCAAACCATCCTTGTGTTCAGACCAGGATGAGGACGGCATGCTGCTATAGGGGTCCAGAAGAATACGGAAACAGCGGACCAGCAAAAACACCAAAAACAGCAGCAGGAGCCCAACAAAACATAGCGCTGTGCTTTGCTCTGTGTCAGGGACCAGCAGGATCCCTGCTGTGGCCCCGGGGTCTGAGACAGGAGCCAGAGACTGCATCTCATACTCCATGAAAGAGCTTCCACTCATCTTCTCAGTTCCAAAATGAAATGCGTCCAGGATCTGAATGTGAGAGGATTCCATATGAAAGACAAATCACAAATGAGGTCTCTTTAATATCTCAACTGTTTCTCATTTTAGGAGATGAAGAATTAAAAGCGTCCTTCTCCGTTGTTTCTCCTAAGACCCCAGTTGTCTCATGTCTCCTCTAGAGTTTCAGAAGAGACTTCAATGAGTGCTCTGATTTGCCAAAACACCAAAGTCTGTAAACAAAAGTCATAGATCTCAATAAAAACAATATTTTAAAACTGCATGTCAACAACATGTTTCATTTGTGTCACTTTTCATTTCTACAAATAAAGTTTGGAGACAAAGTGACACTTGAATAAAACTTAACAGAGCATTAAAAGAGCAATAATTGTCTTCTGGGGTTACCTGTCTAGGCCAATGCATCCAGGGTGGAGACGATGGGAACTCAGTCAGATGTAACAGGAAGTCTGAGGATGGAACTAAATTACCAAAGCACAAATATTAGAGACAAGTTCTGCAGACCACATCCAACAGAGATGACATCCACATCTCATACTGCACTGAAACAGACGTGGCACGGCTGCTTTATATAAACTCCGGCCAGACAAAACATGCTGTGACATGCTCTTCTGCGGCTAATTGCACACACGGCGTCATGTTCAGATGCCCTCATGAACCAGAGAAGATAATTGTCAGCAGGAGTAAAAACAGCAAAGAAAAGCTGCTATTTCCTGCTGCAGCATGACAGGAAACACAGGTCTGTGAATGAAGAGAAAGAGACTCCTGTAAATCTGGGTCGATCAGGAAAACATTGTGGATCAATAATGGCCACATAAAAGAGACGTAAATCAGGTCACCTCTCCACCACACCATGAGTGCAGCAGATCTGTGCAGAACATTACGCTGCATCACAGATCCGCCAAATCATGCTTTACTAAAACTTCCCTGACATTTGATGTTCCTGATCAACAGGTCACCACTTTGACGGGATGACTTCCCAGCACCCACAGCATCCCATAACACTTCCAATGTTAATCATGAGATATGGACTCTGCAGGGCTCAGCCTCTAACTTTACAAGGGTGGGATGCATGTGCTGACAGCTGATTTCTGGGACAGCTGAGTCCTGCCACAGAGATAACTAAAAGGTTCAGGGCAGGTCAAAGGACATCTATAAATACAACATTAGGAAGATGAGATCACACAGACAACAGTGCTTTAGTTTTCAAACACTATTACATGCTCAGAATGTTTTTAACCAATTAAAAAAATACCTGACTACACCATACAATGTAATTGTATGCCAGATAAAATAATTCCTTCACTTGATTTCCAGTTTTCACAGTGTAACATAACACAGTATACACGTTTAGGGCAATAACATTATTTTAAACTAGTTTAAAGTGTCATCACATCATATGAGTTCTGTAGTGTGAGGAGGAATTTTTCATTTTTATAAAGAGCCAAATATCTTGCATCAAACAACTTGTACTGCATAATTGTACAAAAATGGCAGTCTAACTTATTTTAGAAAGGTGTCTGAAAAGTAAAAATGATCAAATGAAGTCAAAGGACCTTCTACCATGAGCAGAAGAAACCCTGCTGTGCAGAAATAAACAGATCAATACTCATTGATCCGATCAAACATCAGATAAATCACTGCTTTCTGCCTAGGCACTTCTGACTGGATCAGTTCTTCAAAATAATATACCTGTGTTAGTATGTCTCTACAATAAACAAAGCATACAACACAACTGAATCACTCTACAATGTGTTGTAATGTAAGATTTATAATGTAAGATTCTTACATGGTTTTATATATATATATATATAATACAATAAATTCTATATATTATATATACATATATAACATATATACATATATTAAATGATATGGCTATGACATCTATGATGATTTTGATGATGTACTATATTATAAATTGAGATGTAATGCATTTTAATGCCTTAACATTATCTTAACAAGCGTCACCAAGTTTCCTTTATACGTTTTAAGGCAAAATCTTTCCTGTCTGTTGAATCATTCATTTCTTTTCCGTAATATTCCTCATCGTGAAAGTTGTGATGAAACTTTCAGATGTTGAATGGATGGAAACAACATACCCGTTCAGTATGAGGGTCCGTGCGGCGCGCGCGGCTCCGGGGTCGAATGCGGGCGGCTCTCTCGCGCTCCGTCATCCCGCACACACGCTCGTTTTCTATTGGCTGATCAGCGCGCTGCGGGCGGTCGGTCCGATCCAACTCACCCAATAACAAGAAATCAAAGTACCGTCCACCAGCAATTCATAAATGATCGAATCACGACATCTAACATTCCCCATATAACAAACATTTTAACAGCTATAGATTGTGAACATTAGTCCTGTTTCCCCCATTCTTGCACTACCCACATTGTTTAACATCCATGCTATTTGCACTACTGATACACAACACTTTTGCACATATGACTATCTGTATGTATATGCTGCTGTATTTTTCTGCCTCAATCATATATATTTGCAAATAAGTGTGCAAATATAATCTTTATATTTGCACACTTATATTTTCAACTCCCCTGCACTTATCTGTATGTATAAATCACTATATTCCTGCACTTCTGGTTAGATGTTACCTGCATTTCATTAGCTCTGTACTTGTACTCTGCGTAATGACAATAAAGTTGAATTGAATCTACATTTTAATTATTATTAATAACTATATGTTTAAACATTTCAAATTCAATCTGCACTAACACCCTAATGGCAAGGCAAGTAGGCAGGCTA
Organism: Chromobotia macracanthus; assembly: GCA_036877525.1. Classification (NCBI taxonomy): domain Eukaryota; kingdom Metazoa; phylum Chordata; class Actinopteri; order Cypriniformes; family Botiidae; genus Chromobotia; species Chromobotia macracanthus. The sequence continues at coordinate 4,064,574 of JAZGTH010000003.1, forward strand.
GTATGCATGTTATGTAATTTACAAACCATCCTCAAATTTAAATTATTCTTCACTATTAATTATTATAAAATTGCGTTATCCACAAAACATTGATTTGCAAGCATTGGTGATGTGTTTTCTATCTAAAAACTTGCCTTTGGAAATGTCAGGATGTCTAAAGCACTGCAGCAGTCTGGCCTGAGGAGGTTCACTGAGCAATAATTCACTTATTGTGTATCTTTGCCTCGTGGGGCAACACTGTAAATGTAGTACAGAATCATACAGAATGCAGAAAGAACTCACTGTCATAAAATGTCTTTGGAGTGAAAGACTCTTGGGCATTGTGATACAGCTGAACTCTGTCCCAGTGTCACTTCCGGATGCCTACAGCAATCTCTGCATTGTGCTGTATTTTAAGTCAAACGTCCGTGATTTATTTTACATTTATGGGCTCCACTGCAAACAGTGAGAAGTAAAATGGATCAATTAGCTTTTGTGAGCGCTGCTGCTGGATACTTCTGCTTTTAGATTTAAACAAAGTAAACAGGATATTTTTATAGCACACACTCACTAAACATGAGATATCCATCCAGGTATCGCAACACGTTTCAATATTCTCATTCCTGATTGTAAAACTACATTTAAATAGCTCCTTTATCTGACACAACCACTTCATATCTCTGCTATCGAGTCTCTGCTAACAAGCTGTTGAGTTAGATCAGGGGCGTTTAATTAGGAGGAAATTTAAATTGTGTACTGTGGGGGGCTTCAGGAAGAGGTTGGGCACCACTGTTCTAGCGGAGAAATAAATGTGCTAAATTTATCCATACACTAAATTCATCCTTTCATAAGATCAGTGTGAAACAGAGAAAGTGATGGTAAATGTTGTATGATTCTTAGTGGGGGTTGTAGAGCACCTGCCTGCAGTGGTCCACACAGGTGCAATTAATGCCTGGCAGGTGGTAATAGCACATTCAGTACACCACATTCAGGTGTACTTCCTCATACAGATCCTGTAAGTGCAGAGAAAAAGATTCAACAATTATTTATATGCGGGTTATTAGAGGGATTATCATATGCACCAAGAACATCAAGGCAAATAAATAAACAGACTCACCCTGTTAAAAATACTTCACACTGACACTGTGTGTTTGTCTATTTATTTGTAGCATGTATTTGTATAGGAAAACATCTATTCTCAGAATATACTGTCACTAAATTACATTTAGTCTAAATGGGTAAATGTAGAAAAATACATTTCTGTATGTATTTGTTTGTGGGGGAAGATTGTCAGGAAATATTCACCTATATTTTCATCTGATATATTTATCATATTGTTTAAACTAGTTGTATAATCATTTTATGGTTAAATCATTTGGGGCTTCACAACGCGTCATCATTCATACCTTTTGTTTTAGTAAAGACCAGCGTAAACATTCTTCAAAACATTTTGCGCTACACCAAGACAAAGTCTACAGTTTAAGTAAATAATGACAGAATTTATTTTTTGAGAGAAATTCTAATGAATCTAGAGTTAATGACTGTTTAATATTTTTAGTCTGAAGTTAGAAACTCTGTGAAGTATGATAAAACATGCAGGGTTAGCAATTGTTACATGGTGTAAGATCTGCATGCTGTGAAGCACTGTACATGCTGCAAAAATGTCAGCTGTCATTTTTATTGCATCTTTCAACTCAGCAGAATTTCCAAAAATATGACATGCAGCAGTAGCAAAAATTCTCCTCCTGGCCATTCCTACATTTCACTGACTGCAGATCTCAATGTGAGTTCTGAGATTTAGGAAGCAGAAAAATCATGAGCACTTTCTGAAAGACATAGAAGCTCACACACTTAATGAAGAAACATCTGACAGTGATTTGCATTGACTTACCCGAGAAACTTTATGAATGTCACAATTCTGAATAAATCTAAATGCCAGGAAGAAACAAAAATACAACAACAAAGGGTTATGATGAGGATGTGCAGAGATCGGGATGTTACTACTAGTCTAGGAAGACTAGCAAGTGTGTTTACTTGGATGTAGGTCAAAGGTCTTTGAGGATCTAAAACCCATCGATGTGGAGTAACATTCAAAACATTTTCACAGTCATGTTTCACATCTGAACACACACAGGAGAAAACCACACACACACACACACACACACACACACATACTCGTGACATTTATGGGCAGCTAAAAAATTTAACACAAACAAATTTCTTTAAAATAAATGTAAATGAAATAAGTAAAAAAAATGAATACAAATATTTGTAATATTATCGTATTAAACTTATTCAGATCCAAATCTGTTCACATGGTTTTATTCCTAATTTGTTGTATTACTATACAGAATATGATGGTAGGGCTGCAGGTCACCATGACAACCAGCACCTGGAATGGTGGACATGATCATGTGGACCTTGATCCATATTCTTCCACATGAACAACTGGCAAAAAGGAACATAGACATTATTAAAGGCTTGTATAATGTTGACAGTCTTCATTGTTATTACAACATCTACATCCACAAAGAATAATTAGCTAAAAGTCATTCTTAAAAAAACATGTATGCCTGAAAACTGTAGGATGAAATCATTGCATATAAAAAGACACATGCTGAATTTTCAATTATATATAATTTTCATTATATATTCCACCTCAGGCACAAAACACCAGAATCTAAACCGCAGTACAGACACAGGATGACCAGCATAAACAAATGTAAGGTATTCAATAGTCAAATCTTAAACTGCTTCCATCAGTCTTGCAATATGATGTGTATCATTATTAACCTTAATCAGGTTAATGGTCAGTTATAACATTATAAATTCAGCTATATTGATTGGTCGGTTCTAGCTATGTTAAATTCATATAATACCAGTGATTTGTTAGAATAAAAAAGAATAAAAATAGTGTCTGACAGGGTGGTTGAAAAAAGTAAATTCACAAAAAAGGAAATTAATGTGCCTAAACTTCGCCCGAATTAGCTCCAGATGATTAAATTGAGACTCTCCAGATTGTTAAATCAGTATTAAATGGCAATGTAATTTGATCATAGAGGCCTCTCTGTTTCCTGTTATGGTTTTGACATTGATAGCCTATCCAGGATCCTGGATTAAAGTTGCGGTCCCGTGGCAATGTTGTGATGTATGGGGTGTCCTAACCTGCTGCACAGAACACAAAGCACTGAGATCTCAGGAGCTTCCTGAGGAGCAAATGAACAAGAACATAAAATGACACTCTCTCAGAGCCTCTGAAGAGCACAGTCCCCCGATGATCACCTGACAGAGAGCAATGACTGATACAGCCATGAGAGAACAGGTACATCCGCATGTCTTTGTAATACAAGCCCTTAATAAGTCAATTATGTGGGTAATTAAAACGTTGACTGTCCCCGTTTTCCATAGAAAGAGAAATGATGTTGAAATTGCTTCATGCTCTAGATTTTCGTTAATGCACAAGGGAATTGAGAAGTCTTACTTGGAGTATCTAGAATAATGTCATACTCACAGGCATGTAAAATACACTAAGAGATTTGTCAAAATGCTACACAAATACTTGAGAACATACATGAAACGACTGAAAGAAGTTTTCACATTTTTTTACGGAGGTTTCTATGAGTAACATTTTTCGTATCTTCCAGAATGGTTCAAGAAGTGAAATTGTTTGGTAAAAAACTGGCAATAAACATCAATATAATGCATTTGATAAATTCTCTGATGTTTTATGGTATGTTTGTTCGTCTCACTCTAAATCCTTCCATCCTGTTTGATGAAATTACAGAAATCAGTTTAATATCAACATTTCAAACACCCTTATGTAAGTGAAAGGCAGAGCAGGACGTATATCAGTGGCATGCATCAAATTCACATCATTACCGCCCGCATATAAAACGGCCTTTAGCTTTGCTCCCACATACCTTCACACCCTCCTACACATCAACACCCCATCGACCCCCCAGAATAGTCATGTGTTTGGGTCCCTGTCTAATCTATTTGGGAGTCCCTTATGGTCCGTTCTGTGATCGTGTTCTGTGGGCCCCCCTCGCTAAGGACCCCTGTTCCACTATTATCTTCTGTCCGATGCTCCTGGTGGTGCCTCATGGTAAGGACACAAAATCACTCTTCTGCTCATTCACCTTCACAATTCCTTGCTGGTGGAATGATCTTCCAAACTCTGTTCAGTCAGCCACATCCCTCACTAAAAAACTAAAAACCTTTTCCGTGAATACTTGACAGGAATATGTTAACTTTTTTTATCCAAAAAAAATGACCTCTAACCCATTCTCCTCTCTCTCAACGGGTATCATCTTGAAACTTTTTGGAAATTGGCAACTTTGTGGAGCATTTTTCATGTTATTGCCTCTCTATGATATATATCGCTTCATTGTTTTCTTCACCTTGTAAGTCGCTTTGAATAAAATGTGTTTGAGGAGGCATGGGATCTTAAGGATCTTCTCTGAAGGGAGGGTGAGATCTTATGCTTTTAAAGCTCGGTTGATATTGCTCGCCTTTACCCAATGGTGATGTTTTCTTCCACAAATCAGATACAGGCCACCCTGTATAGAAATACAAAATTACCCCACTAATACATTTCATTTTTAAAGGTTGACAAAGAGACAGACAGACAAACAAACTAACCTTGCCTAAAACCTTGACTGACATTATAAATGACATTAAACATAATCCAACAAGTTAAACGCTGAGGGCACATTTGTGTAGCCTGTAAAACATACTGCGCCCTCTGGTGTCTGTCAGAAGAACTGCAGCTGTACTGCAATATTGTAAATTTAGTAGAAAGGGAATTCAAAGATTTCTCTCACTGTTGTTGTTTTCAGCTGCTGCTCGTATCATTTTCAGTCTGTCATCTGTTACGGCTTCCCTTCAAAACAACATCAACAATAAAAGGTATACACTTCATTTAAAATGACAACTTAGAAATTCAACCACATACTCCGTGTCTCTAAACCCCGCCCTCAAGGACGCGTCAGCCAACCCGAACGTGCACAATGAATGACTGACAGGCGGAGCGTGTTTCTGATTGGCTACAAAAGTGCAGGCCACACACCTGATTCTTGTTTGCTGTCTTGTGCTTTTTTGGAGAAACAGTCTTTAGGAAATTTCCTTTGGCACAAGAACCTTTATCCTATATGTAAATAGCCAAAATGAAATGGTTATTTTTAAGCATAAAAATGACAATGTAATGTAAGCAACACACATTCAAATTGACACGCTTTCCCTAAAAGAAAAGTCTTTGGTCACTGTTTTGCATGTGGGTCATGTGACTGAATCTGAACGCATCCCTTCTTTGCATTTTACCATGGGAAGTGTGTGTGACTCACGGCTTCAACGTCCTCAGAACCGCAAACATCTTACAGTCAATGCTTTCCTAAAGAAGAGAAGACATTTTAAAATCACTATGTATTTTATTAGCAAAGAATACAATGCCAGATCACCATCAGACATGGTTAAAGCCCCAGAATTTGTCATTTTCAGACTTGTGCCCGAGGCTGAGATGGTCTTAATCAGCACTTGGACCTTATTTCCTGTCTGCTACAGGAAACAGTCAGGTCAGGAAAGGTGTCCTCACATATTTCCTCCTGGTCCCTGGTTTCTCCAGTGCTCGGCTTCCTCTCCAAACTTCCTCACTTTGTCCTTTATGTTCAGCTTACCTTCTGCTTAACAGAGTCTACAGATTCTCCCGGGAAGTTGTTCCAGGATTCTTGACCTGACAAACAGCAGAGGTAACCAGAGATTCAAGCTTCAGAAAGTTTGGTACTCTTGTGGGTATGATTACCACAAGAGTACCATGTACATACCAGGATATATTAATGTGGTAGTCATTTAATACCATGGTTTGTTGTTTCAAATTACCATCACTGACCTGTTGTATGACCACAGTATTTTAATAAATAAACTGCTGAATAAACTGAGGAGGATTTCTGTCATACATGATATGTGATGATTATACCATCACTCACGTTTTGAAGGAAAGGTCTTACTAAGACAACAATTAATCTAACAGTTAATTAACTTAATGTGTTAAAATGAAAAAGAAGAACACACTTCTTTGCTAAACTTTGCAGAGAAGTGGACATCGAGGAAACTTAAAATTTCAGGTTTGAATGTGACTTGACAAGCAACATAACAAAAACAGAACAGTTGTAAACATAAGGATGAAAATACATAAAGTAGCTGAAGAAACGCCCAATGTGCTGTGATGATGAGGATGATGATGAGGATGATGAGGATGAGATGATGATGATGATGATGATGATGACGAGGATGATGATGATGATGATGATGATGATGATGATGACGATGATGATGAGGATGATGATGATGATGACGATGATGATGGGGATGATGATGAGGATGATGATGACGATGAGGATGATGAGAATTCCAGCAGACATCAGCACTTATTACAGCAGTATTAAGGCGCATGGGCAGCAGCGCCCTCTGCCGTGTGGTATGGAGATGAGCGGCGGGACTCCTCCCCTACTGCAGACCCGAGCAGATCGCTCTTCCTGCGGTGTGACAGCGGCCAGAACTGGCGCATTGTGTGTGTGTCTTCCCTTCTCCCTTGAATCTCTTCTCGTTGCATTGAGCCATTAATTCAACATCTGCTGCTTTGCCTCCTCCCAGACGGACTTCAGGTCGGAGCGGGTTTCTCTGAAAATGGGCAACAGGGACGATGAATACGATTTCTTGTTCAAAGGTAATTCTGCATTCCCCCATACAGAGGGTCAGTCGCTCATAATTCAGCCATTGTTCCTATTGATACGACATGCATGTTTAAACTTATTGCATCGGGAAATATGGGCTTTATGATCAGACCCGTATCCTGTTTTAAAATCAAGCCCATAATAAAGCTGCCATCGCTACAGAAACGCCCGCAGCGGCATCGATACGCATCAATCGATCAATAAACCCGATCATAATGTTTCTGGTTATGCGAATGAGTGATTTGTCCCATCTGTCCAGAGGATTGCAAAAACTTGAACATGCATTATAAAGATACGCAGGCCAGACGACCCACAAAACAGGACGTTTGTGTGGTACTGTCTCAATGCATGTTGTGAAGTGATGTAAAACAAAGCTAAAAACTCAGTTTGCTGCACGATTTGGCAAATAAAACTGTGATCTTATGCCATTTAATGATGACAGTGGCGGGGATGATGATAACATGGGTGTTTTAGTTATAATATCTGGTGCTTTATGAACACGTCTGTAGGGGGGCTCGTAGAGGAACGGGCTGTAATGTATGATGGAAATAATATTTCACGTATTTCATATTTCATGTCATATTTCGGCCGCCGCGAAGGTTGCCGGCGGATTTCCTTTGATGATCGCATGACGTCACCGCCCGAATTCAAACTGTTACATTTAAATGGACATTTCGCGGGAGCAGCGTGATGAGAGGACGAAGTTGACTTTTACTTTCTAGTGTGCCAACAAAATGACACACCACCCACTTCTGTGTTTCGCAGCGTATGGAAATCAATGCAAACAGCGAGTGTGAGTGTGAACACTGGCTTTAAAAGGCCGGAGTTTCGGACTGTTGATGCTTTTATCAGACACGTGCGATAACATAAACATCTACGATATTTATGCACTCAGCTCTCACAATCACATGCAACCAAATGCATTACGATCACATTAAACACGGTTACACCGTGCATGTAGTAATACCAAGCTTCCAGTTCATGTACTTTATACTTGATAGTTTTCATGCAGTCCTTTGCCTCTCTTCTCAGTTGTTCTGATTGGAGATTCGGGGGTCGGGAAGAGTAACTTGCTGTCGCGTTTCACACGCAATGAGTTTAACCTGGAGAGTAAAAGCACGATAGGGGTCGAGTTCGCCACCAGGAGCATTCAGGTGGACGGGAAGACGATAAAGGCGCAGATCTGGGATACAGCGGGTCAGGAGCGGTACAGGGCGATCACCTCTGCGTGAGTACAGCCCTTACACACAGTGCTGTGATGAGACCATATGAGTTATATATATATATATATATATATATATATATATATACAGACCCTAAAGTACTACAAAACTGATGCCAGAGTGTCTTTTCTACAAGTATAGCTTATATATTATACTTTAATTTCATCAAGAATCAGAACATAGCTTTCATTTCATTAACTTCATTAAGATAAGAAAGAAATACGTAAATATATTGAAATCAAGAATCAGAACGTAGCTTTCATTTCATTAACTTCATTAGGATGAGAAAGAAATACGTAAATATATTGAAATCAAGAATCAGAACGTAGCTTTCATTTCATTAATTTGATTAGGATGAGAAAGAAATACGTAAATATATTGAAATCAAGAATCAGAACGTAGCTTTAATTTCATTAATTTGATTAGGATGAGAAAGAAATACGTAAATATATTGAAATAAAGAGTCAGAACGTAGCTTTAATTTCATTAATTTGATTAGGATGAGAAAGAAATACGTAAATATATTGAAATAAAGAATCAGAACGTAGCTTTCATTTCATTAATTTGATTAGGATAAGAAAGAAATACGTAAATATATTGAAACAAGAATCAGAACGTAGCTTTAATTTCATTAATTTGATTAGGATGAGAAAGAAATACGTAAATATATTGAAATAAAGAATCAGAAAGTAAAATGGAAATATGCACATACATACATCTGTGGCTGCTAAGTTTACAGATGTATGTTCAGTTAAACCCTATGAAAATGGCACTTTGAGTCTTATTTTCCAACCTGCAAAAGAACTGAAACCACATCTGTTAACTTAACAGCAGCAACACTTGCAGATAAGTGGTAAATGTTGTGTGTGCATATTTGCACCTGTACAGGTATTACCGTGGAGCCGTGGGTGCCCTGCTAGTGTATGACATCGCCAAGCATCTGACCTATGAGAACGTGGAACGCTGGTTGAAGGAGCTACGAGATCACGCAGACAACAACATCGTCATCATGCTCGTGGGGAATAAGAGCGACCTGCGGCACCTGAGGGCGGTGCCCACCGATGAGGCTCGAGCGTTTGCAGGTACACGGAACCCGAGATGCAGAGCGGCACGTTAGAGCAGCTGCATGCAGAATTCTCAGGAGAGCAATGTTGCTTGTGTGGAGGGCCTCATTATCCTTCACCTCCACCAGACTGTTAGTTACAGTAAGCATAGAGTTTAGTACAGCAGAGACACCAAAGCAGTTTACATTCTATAGCTCCTAAATATCACATTTGTTGTAGATGTGTCTCTTTTTTAAAAGGTAGGGTAGGCGATTTCTTTGCAGGAAGTTTTGATGGTTAAAAGTCTTTTCACATTCCATCACTAAGTGGTATGAATATATTTATATATCTTCTGGGGAAAGCACAGGACATATGTTTGTTAAATCATTGCATTTGGTCTGGATGCATTAATAGGATGTCCTGCCTGCCTGTCACACTATGTATTTGCATACCTCTGAGCACTATTGAAGGAGGCGTGGTTTTAGAGAGCGCTCTGAAGAGAGTGCAGGATCTTATGCTTTCAAAGCTAGCTTACCATTGTTAGCCTATCCAAAATAGCCTACCCTACATTTTAAGCCATTACAATTACATCATCTGTTCTTTAAAGGAACAGTTTGCCCATAAAAGGCAGAATGTTTGAAATCTTTATTTTTTCCATATTTGTCTTGATTTGGAAATGTGATCTCTATTCAGTATAGTTGTATTAGATTTTGGTACTATTAATAACATTAATAACAACTGTACAATGGAAAATATGTCAAGAAATGTATTTTCTTGACATATTTCTTGAAGTGACATTCTTGAAGTGAATGTGTGATACATTTGGTGTAGTTGCATTATAGGTGTATAGGTATTATTACCTTCTGTAATCAATGCATTCATTCATTGATTTTCATAGTAAGATATATTCTGATGTGTTTGAACACACCTACATTAAGAATGAATCCAGACACAACAAACACATTGGGGATTCATTCTTGAAACATTAGCAGGATAAATGTCTGTGGAAACTGTTTGTAAAAGCCTTCTTTGTCGCTTAAACCATATGTCACTTCCAATTTTTTCTGCTCATTTCTTAAACCCATAATAAAGTCCATAATGGAGACAGAGAGAATGTAGGTTACATTTTCAGAGAGGTACTAAATGTGCCTCTATTTCTCTCTTCAGAGAAAAATAACCTATCGTTTATCGAGACGTCCGCTCTGGATTCCACCAATGTGGAGGAGGCATTCAAGAACATTCTAACAGGTACGCAGTGACTCCATTGAAATACTGGAGCATGATTTACATTAGCTGTGGGTGTGTGAAGGTCTGTGAATCTGGTTTATGTGATGTCAAAAAGGTTGAGAGTGGTTCTGCAAACACTACAATGAATCTAGATTTTTACATTACCTCCAGGTCTAAGGTTCTGGTCTCTAGATGTGACTCGGGTCTCTCCTTTAGCGTTAAGGCCTATTCACACCAATAATAAAAACTATGATAACTATAATTATCAAAAGTCAAGTCATATAACCGCTTATGTAAATATATATGTGTGTGTTAATAGTTGCATTTAATCGAATTAATATTAATATTCGCAATAAACAATAATTTAATGGTGTGTTACTATAAATTTCAAATGTTGTTCAGTCAAAGTTCAGGTTATTGTTTAAACGTGGCTTAAGATTTTAAAGCTGGAATGATGGGTTTTACTTGCATTAAACATACAGGAATACTGAAGCTGTTCCATGTGTTCCGACTTTCTGTTTATTTGCAGAAATTTATCGCATCGTATCACAGAAGCAGATCGCCGATCGATCAGCTCATGACGAGTCGCCAGGAAACAATGTGGTGGACATCAGCGTTCCACCGACCACAGATGGGCAAAAGGGCAACAAACTGCAATGCTGCCAAAACCTGTAACCATGACAACCAGCCCTCACCCACCTGTCAATCATCTGATTTACTTGTGTCACTGTTCTCAGTTTTTTTAGTGTAATATATATTTTTTTCTTTTTGATAGCTTGTTAACTCACATGCTACTGCCCTGAAGTAAAATTTTACAGTATCTGACTGAGCTGTGTTTTATTGGCTTCCAGAGTGTTTCAAAAATGAAGCCTTGCTTTATCAGCATCAATGGAAGAATGTGTGACTGGGGAACTTGGACAAAAAAATTACAAACTTCACCCGCTCTGAGCTAAGACTTTGTTTATGCAGATACACGATTACTGTGTCAAAATGGTCCTAGAATAATCCCAGGAGCCCAGCAAGAACGTGCAATTCATATTTCACCCTAAAATCAAACTGGAAAAAAATCTTTTACACAAAGAAACACTGTTTTTAGGAGCATTATCTTCAAGACAATTAAGCATATGCAAAATAAATCTCATTCCTATTACAGTATTGTGGTAAAATAACATATTCCAGTTTTATAACGCTGTGGAAAAATATCAGAATGCTGAATGGTTTTAATTCTCTTCATGCACAATAACACAAAAAATGATTTTTTTTTTATTTTGGGCTGAAATGTATGTTGTCCTGAGACACACATTCTTCCTTCAACAGTGAAAGCAGAGTGGTAAAATCAGGCTAATAATCATGATATTAGTTATTTTTATTGCTGTCTGGAAAATGCTATGAGGGCTAAAAAATTATATTTAGAACAGAAAGCCTCACCCTCCCCAAAATTTTCCCATGCTGGATTTTGCAGGTACATCAGATAACAAATACACTAATGTAGAATAAAATGTGTAGGACTAACAAAGCAATTATCTAAATAGCAATGAAAAGCATTGTGTTTGGAAGTTCACGTCTGGGCAAAGCTCATTACATTAGAAAAGCTTACAGCATGGTTCATTTCTTTCTATAAGAATATAGTTCTTTAAAAATGTTTTTTTCTTTACTCTGTGCAGGTCCATTATTGTCATACACACCTCAATGTCTCTGTAACATCTCATGAAATATCTTCTGGCAGTCACCTGTGAAAACACATGCACAATAATCTATTTGTAATTATCAGTTTTCAAATGAAATAAAACGACTGTGAATACTAACATATTGCATCAATTGTGGATCAAAATAAACATCTACACATTAAATAATCACCTATGACCTTAATTTATGTTTCCCAAGTCTCAGGACAGACCACAATGCAATGCACCAGTCTCTGATGTTTCTCTTGAAAACAAGAACGCAGTCTCACAAGTGTCTCGTTTAGAACCTCAGGTGAGATCTCAACAATGCCTCATAATCGTCTCAGAACTGCCAAGGAAGTCTGCAATTAAAAGTTAGAGATCACAGGATGAACTCAAAAACGTTTTAGTTAAAAAACAAATTACCAGAGCTATTTGTTGTGTAGTTCTGTACTTTTACTGTGTGTCAACTTTTTACTTGTTCAAAGAAATGTTAGGAGAAACATCTGACAGTCACGTGAGTTTCCTGAGCTATGATATGAGCAAAAATATTTCCTGAATAAGAGCAGTATTTTTCTGTTTCAGCGTTTACAGTGCATGTTCTCTGTAAATAGTCACTGAGCTGGTACAGGAAACCTGTGCACAACTGATAACAGATGCTTGCTGCTACAAATCTAGGGTCACTTAGCAGGGCATCTGTGTTCCGGCAAGAGCCACAAAAGTCATAACTAAAGCTATCAACAACAGCAAAACCAGCAAAGCACCCAACATCAAAATACAGTTTTAACTTCACTGGATCAGTGTTGAAAACTTTAATGTTTTGAAAACTATAATGTTCTACAACATTATACATTATATTACATACAACATTATATGATGTTTCTTCACCAAATAGAGTAAGATTAAAAAAAAGAAATGAAAAAGAAATGCAACAAAAGCCAAGCAAACAAAATAAAAGACAAAACAGTGCAGGTTTATCTTTTCAACATTCATATCTGTTACAATGCCTAAATAATAATCAATGATCTGTATTGGCCAACATTTATTGCTGGAAATCCTGTTTTCTGTCAGTTGTGAAGCTGTGACTTTAAAAGGCTGAGTTGGAAGTGGATCTAAAATATACAAAACAGTGTTTACATGTGATTTGTTTTGCCCCGCAGGCAACTAAACCTGATGTTTGTTTTGAAGTGAAAGTGGTTCCTCTATAATCAAGAGAAGAAGCGTGAAGAACATCCATTGGCCACCGCAAAACAACACTGAGTCAGTTTTTCATACTGTAGGCATTTATTTGTAGACTTGTTTTTTTATTTGTACACCATTACCAGTTGATGCTCTGTACAAACACACAGGCTATCGATATTTTCATTTGCAAATGAACAGATACAGATTCTCCTGGTGTTGGACACATGCAATGAAGATCATGAACAGACCCTTGAAAATGACGCTAGAAGTACAGCACAGATTTTTTTCTGAGACAAATAACCAAAAATATATACATTCATTCGCAAGCTCACACACACACACACACACACACACTACTGAGGGTGGATTTTACATTATACCCATGAAAACAAGAGCTTTGCACCAGACGTTTGAAGAGCTACAATATCTGACAGTCTGCACATGTGATTTCAACATGATTTCACATGTTTCTGTCATGTTTTTTTTTTACTATGTAATCACATGCAGCCCAAAAATAAAACTTTTATTACTTCAAACGTATAATACATTATTACTGTAAACGTACTGTACATTATACTACAAAGACTTGCCTGTGACAAATGTGAACACGCTGATGATGGTTTTTATAATATTAACAATTTCCTTAATGAAATCTGATTCGTTATCCAAAAAAGGCAACGTAATTTATGACATTGATTGTTTCTTTATGTAATCAGACTGACTGATCATCAGGGCTATGTGGTACTGTACTGTACATAAGCCTAAGACTTTTGCACAGTATTGTACGCTAGCATGAGACTAGCCTGATAAAATCTTTTACTATGTCTATGTATCAATATATATACAATATTTAAATTCTATCTTAGGTGCATCATCTAAAAATGAAAGTCACAATTATTTTCTCCTGTAATCACAGCAGGCCACAGATACTGTACGCACAGTTTAAGTCGTATTGACCCAGAACATTCCTGTCCTGAGATGTACAGATTATAAACATACTGTAGTATAAACCTATGTTCCACTGATAAACACAATTATGAGGTACAGCACAAACGAAATGTGTCTTAACGTATTAAAAAAATTATAAAAACTATAAAGCTGTTATAGACATCCATATAACATACATACATGACAATAAATAAACCATTACAATAAAACAGAGAGTACATGAGCAACTTTTCTTGAATGGAAAAAGTGCAATGAAAAGGTTTAAACTACTGCTTTGTGTTTACACCTAAATGAGAAGTGGAATGTTCAGAGTATATTACAGTAAATCAGCATCAATGGGTGTCACAGTAAAACAAACCCCAGTACTCAATATTCAGTACTCAGTACTTTGTATTGAGTATTCAGTACTAAGTACTACATTTTCAGTACTTAATATTCAGCATTCATTACTCAGTATTCATACCGACATGCACTTATACCTTCGGCATGAAATGATCCTAATTTTGATCCTAATTTCCTAAGTGTGTAACAGAATTTTTAAGTGAGAAAAGTGTAGGTCAGGATTTAATCATCGAATCCATTACAAATTGATTGGATCATTAAAAGTGGGCGTTCCATTCCACACTGGAGTCTGTGGATTGTGAAGGACTTGTGTCACACCATCAGCACACACTTTTGGGACATCCTGACAAAAGGTCAAGTTCTGCCTCCAGAGCTTACACTGATAATGCTAAATCTATTATTATTTGCTAGTACTGCCTGATGATTTATTGCATTAATGTTGACTGGCCTTAATTTTATTGTTGGTTAGATTTAAGATTTTGCTCTTTTGGAATAATGTGCAATGACTTATCCTGTACAATAAGAGAACATGATTTAAAAAATGGGGTCCAGTTTATGTTGATTTAAAAAACTACTTACACACACACTCACACGCATACAGGCAGAATGTCAGACACACACAAACAATCGCACTGACAGACACACGACACACACACACACACACACACACACACTATTGCTTATCGCAGTATCGTGCAAGGACAGATTACCGTTCATGTCAGTTACAAAATCTACTGACAGACTTGCAAGTAAACTTTTTCCAATTTCAAATATCTTATTTGTAATCATTAAATTATATTATACATCATGGATGTGGCATTTAAATTCATGGTGCCAAGGGTTAAATTTGCATGAACACTCCCTCAGGCCAAATACACAGGTTCCTATGGGAAGCATCCTCTTTACAGGACTCTAATTGTCCCCCCGATGACAGCCCTGTTATATACAGTAAATATATATCAGCATTATACAGGAAATCAGCCACCTAGCTCTCTAGATATTATTATCACCACTAGCCCATCAAATCTATGTCAGTTGTCATAACACTATGTCATAACACTGCTTATGAACAAAATACATACAATATTTGCAAAACAGAAAATGACTTGGTGACGACTAATAGAAAAAACAATGAAAACAAGATTTACGTATTTATACAAAAGTTCAGCCTACAATATAGATCATATGTGGCTGAACAATTTCATAAGATGGTCGGGTTGCGCCCTGGGCAATATGTTTTGGATCATATGAATAATGGTTACAGTTTGAAACCTTTTTATGTTTTAATCACGCATTGCGTTTTGAACATCTCAGATGCACGCAACATAAAAATATATCATGTAATTACATGCAATCACGTACGTTTAGCAGGAGAACGGGGGGAGAATTATTTGCATAATGAAGAAGCTCCATGTTGGATGCATGGCCACCGAGATCAGCAAAACAACAGCACAGCTCACGGACAGTCACACAGGTGAACACGATTCTAATGGAATGACTGAATACAGCAAGTAAGTCTGGTCTCAGTGCGTTATGTGTCGTCCACACTGCGGGAGAACAGTAGCTTCAGCAGACAGGATCTATTTCTGGAAGTCACACATGGATAATAGTTGTATTCTGTACGTCTTAGATGATCTGACAGATAAACACACACACTGACAACATTGATTTAAAGGGGAAGTGATTAGAAGTGGCACCCAGGCAGAAAAAGGACATTTGTATTTTCTAGAAGCGTTGTTTGTCCGTCTCCTCATGCTCAGAAGAGCAGAATCCATCCTGGAAAGCATCTATCAGCATAACCACTGTGTGAGGGGAGAGATCATCTCACCACAGGAGTCTTCATCCACCTACTGCAAACTCCTACTGTACATCCCGCTTACTGTGAAGAGAGAGACAGAGAGAGATTAATGAAACTTTGACTAATAAAACCTATAGCTGCATCCCAATTTTCAACCACACAATTCACCTACTTTCAAACAGTAAGACAGCACAGTATTGGACAATAATACCACATCAAACAAATATATATACCACAGACAATTCTGCCAAAAACTGTCTGTTTGCAAGCCCAAGAAAACCTGATATTTATCATCTTAAAATTGTTACCACTTAAAGGGCTCATACTGTTTTTTAAAGTTTACAGTAAATCACACATTTTACTGTATATTCCTGTGTCCTTCCGTTTTTGCATTTAAAGCAGTTTCACATCATTCTTCAACTTCTACAGTGTCCTCTTCCTTAGGGCAAGGGGTTGTGGGTAATATTAGCCCATAAAGCATGCAAGGTTAAGGTTAGCATCCTAACACCTAATACAATACACCATAATATAGCATCCTAGCACCTAATACAACACATCCTTGTTTAGGAAAACTATTTTCAACAAGGCTTGGGAATTTGTGGGTTGGGTATGATTTATAAGCTTGTTTCCTTATAGGGATCTCAAAAATGTCCCCACAAGGTCAAAACGAACTGGTATTACCATACTTGTGGGAATATTTGGTCCCATAACGTACTGAATACCAGTACACTCACACACACACACACGCACGCACACAGAACAGCCTCTGGTGTGACAGTGTGGAAATACAGTGACCCAGAACAGCCAAAGCTGCAGTGTCGCAGAACATGACCTGAATCAGCATGTCCCTAAGGACCACTGCATGCGGCCTGAAGCTTGTGTTAATGAAGCAGATGTGCAACATCCCAACATCCCGCAGCACTCAGGAACGTTTCAAAGGATCTGATCACCTACAGATGAAACATCTGTCATTATTTACTCACATCTCTCCAAACCAAAGGTGAAATTCCGAAGAATTTCCCACAGATCAGTGTGACCACACCGATCTCCTAAAAAGACTAAAAACAACATGAAGGTGAGTAAATAATGACAGAATTTTCATTTTTTTCATTTCTTGTTGATTTACCGATGAATTGATGAATGAATAGAAAAAAACAAAAATCAGAACAAAAAATTTACAATCCACATTAATGGCAGTGTAAACAAGGACATATAGACGAACGCTGAGACTCTTTAAGAGGAATCCAGTCAGGGGTTGCTTTCTCCAGGCAGTTTTGGGAGATTCTAACCCCACACTTACTGTGTCGCTTTCCCCATGGGACACAGGACGAGGCTCTGAGTCATAATGCAGAGGGGAATAGACCCAGCTCCTGTCCTCTGGAGACTGCAGACAAACACCACAGCAGAAGAGGGCGCCAGAGACACGCACAGGCAGGCAGACAGCACAGAGAGACAGACAGGACGCAGAGGGCATGAAACAGAAACACATACACACAGAGACAGAAAGAGCAAATGCATGAGGGGCCTGGAACCGCTGTTTAACATTCAATGGAAATAATAAACAGACAGACAGACAGAAAACAGTATCTATGTGACGTGCCACAAATGTGAATCAGTTTCACTGTTGATTTTGTAACTGTGGCTGTGTTCGAAATAGCATACTCACATACTAATTTTGCAGCATGTATGCTGTGCACAATATGCAATTATCTGTATTCAGTGACCACTAATGGCCAAGAACATTAACTAAAATGTTCACACTACAACAGTACACAATATATATGCACACTATACAGTATACAACATACTGCACATAATATTGTATCACACAATGCAATGTGCTGGAATTGACCATCCATTTCCAGTGATGACTAAATCAGAAGTGATATCAGCTGTGATTTTTAGCATTTTTCTCCTAATTTACTGTACTCCCTCTTTTAAACACACTAAGAGGGAGTACAGTAAGAATACTAACACTACTACAAATACTTACATACATAACTCACATACTACTAACCTTATGTGGATAGCTCTATCTCAGATGATTTATGTTCTAGTAAAAAGCCATCTAATAAAAATCTACAGGGAAAACGACCAACCAAACAGTGAAGCTAAAGAAAACAGATGGAAACTAAAGACTAATGCAGGATTTCCCAACCGAGAGTTTGTGAGATTGTAACAGAGATGCAACACCAATTTAAATCACAATCTATCGCAAATTACCTCATTTGTGTATATTTAATGTTGTAAGAAACAAGTGAGACAAAGATAACTGAGAAAGCTTTCCTGAGCTACAGAATGAAGCAGAAGCTCTGAGGTTGGGAGGCTCTGCTGTGAGGAACCCAAGTACACAATAAATCTTCACTTACAACACTGTAGGAGCTGAGTTTTTTCCTGTGCAGAACAGGAGAATAGACCCAATATCTCCCTTCAGCGTACTGAGAGAGCACACACACACACACAGAACAGGAGAAGAGAGGACAGAATAATTAGGTGATCTAAAAAGTTAACGTTGGTGATGATATGACTGTCTATTTCAGATGACATCACCAAAACCTGTTATTCTTCAACCCCTCCAACCACACAAACACCTTTCACCATCCAATTAATTCCTAATAGATCAAATCAAGTTCCACATTAAAGTTTTTGTTTACCTAAATGGGAACATTCCATAGACTTCTATTGTCATTATACACAGCTAGTTATAAACAATATAACATAACCCCAACCAACACTCTAACCTTAACAGAAAAGTTTCTGAATTTTTACAATAGAAAAAAATGTTACACTCACATATCTTTCCCCCTTACACGCAACACTCCCTTACACACACACAAACACACACGCTGAAAGACTCTTTCACACTGATGCACTGCCGCTTTGTGTGTGTGTGTGTGAAATCACAAACATGTTAAAATCACACCACAGCACTGGTGTGTTAAATAACACAAGGTGATACACATGGTGATAATTAATCACCACACTTTATCCCAAATACATCGAATGCCTTTGTCCAGTAACACCTCTTACTTGTTTCAATACCTGATTATTTCCATCACTTCATCTTAGCAGACAGTAAACATTGAGATCAGTACACCTGTAGGCAAGACTGTATCATACACTGTTAGCTGCTGCTGACCACAGGCCTGCATGGTGACATGCAGGCATTTTTCTTTTTAAATAAAACGTTTTTTTATTAATAGCACAGAATTTTATGTTCCATGTGTTGTTACCTATCAATGAGTTACTTTTCTTGTTGTTTTAGTTTATTGGCATGGTATTGATTCAGTAATGGTATTGAAATATTTTACTCAGGTATTGTACCTGTCAAAAGTCAGGCAGCTAATTCTACCTTGAAAATAAATACAAACACAAAGGCTCTGTACCGAGTTTAATTTCCTGCTCAGACTTACAAAATAGATTTCAGAGGCGGGGGCAAGCTCTTCTTCCAGAGACCCACGGCTGTGGGACTCTGAGATCTGTGTGCCCTCATCTGGACGCTGCAATGTTGCACTGGAGCAGGACTGCACAGAGGTCTGTTCCACTGGTTCAGGAGCTGGAGATGTTTTGAAGGTCTCTGCTCCCATCAGAGAAACAGATTCTTGAGGAGATGTTGGTTGGGTGGTGGTGTTATCAGGAAGTGTTGCCTGGGATACGGTTTCCTGGGTAACTAATGTTGATGGGGTGGCAGCTGCAGTTGGTTCTGGCTGGAGGGTTTCAGTAATGTCAGGCTCTTGCATCGGGGTCGAGACCTCCATATCCTGGGACACTCTAAGGAAAACCAAAGAGATCAAAATGTGGTCAAAAATACAGTAGATACAGATGTTGATGAAGAACCTTTTCAGGTTCCATGAAGAACTTCTGTGATTTATCTGCTGGTGCTTAAAAGAACCCAGAAACCAAAACACACTGATTTAAAGAATCTATAATGTAACATTAAAAATGTAACATTTTACTCTGCATAGAACCACACAGCTCAACTCAACAAGATCCATATACAGCCAAAATAATGGGGTTTTTAGAGGAACCTCAGGTACTGTAAGGAACCACTAAACATTATGAGTGGAGCTTGCTAACACCAGTATTACTATCATATTTTCACACTGACCTTAACTTCAGTGAACCTGATGTTACAGTAATAGCCAAAGTATAGACAGAAAAATGTAAAACGTATTCATAAATATTTTAAATCACCTGCTCTCTGGAGATATGGACGGTTCCTGCTTCACCTCCACCTGAACAGTGATGGTCTGCTGGTCTTCCTCATGAACATCTACCACCTCCTGAATCCTGAGGAACACACAAAACACACAGATAATGACACTCACTACAGTACTGAATGATTACCATATTCATACATGCTGTTTATTGTCCAATGCATATCTCCAGTTTACTGCAAGTGCTTTTGTAAAACTCATAAATACAAATTTACATGATACTCCAAGATATTTCAATGAATATTGTGGTTTAAAAAGCAAGGCACTACCATGGTACCAGATCCACAACACGTGGTAATATCATGGTACTGTTCTGTCCACTCTCTCGAGCTCCCATGGTTTAAACAGACTAATGAGCTGTTAGCATAACACCAACATGTTAATGAATCTCACCTTCCTTCAGCATCTTTCAAAGACAGTGTTTGCCGTCTAAAAAGTCAAAAGAAAGAGAATGAAAGATATTTTTACACCTGTAGTCAGTAAAGGAGCAGCTCATTTCATGAGAAGGTGCACACCTGTAGCGCGGCTGCTCTGTCGTGTCTGATGGGGAGCGTTCGGGAATGGATATAGAGTTTGTAGATGACAGTGTGGTGGCCACAGACACTGTAGTCGCTTCTTCAAATGATGGAGGGGTGCAAGACGGGAGGCCTGAGACACAACATTATAAAACTGAAATAAATAAATGAAGAATTAACATCAAGAGGCTCAAGACGTCAAGACGTTTGGTTACTACGTTAGTAACCAAACACTAGCGTACTAGTGTTAAAACACTAGCAGCCCAGTGAAATGAGTTAAGCCACTGTTAAAAATAACAGGTTAAAATAATAGTTGATTCCTCACTTTTATTATTTTACTTTTATTCAAATCTCTTGGACCTTTTGCTGTTTTTCTATTTCATTTTTTATCTTGTTGTACATTACAGCCTACTGCAGAAACAGCCCTAGTAGTATGCTATTCTGAACAGCTAAAAATAGCATACTACTGCATATTTGCAAAGTAAGCAGATATTTCAAACAATACAGTACGCTATATTTCATACAGTAGCTTATAAAACAGTCATGTTCACACCACAGCAATAATCTCAAAGGTGATTTCACCAGTGAGGGTCCTTACCATCATTTTCCAGCACAGGGAAGCTACGAGCTCCTCTCAGATCATAGATGTTCTCGTCTCTCTCAGAAGGCAGCTGACTGGCAGACCAGGCTGCCCCGGGGCCACTGAATTTGGACACCGTCAGGGCCACACGGCCCTTCTTTGCAGGAGAAGCTTTTAAAGCTACAGGAAGCAGAGGTTGAAAAGTGTCAGCGTGTCTTCATTAGATTACCGCTTATATTAAGTGCTTCCACTGGCTGTTTGTTTAAATGTAATTGTGAATGTCACTTTAATTCTATTAGTTACTCACAAGTGCTTTTCTTAAACACAGTGGTGCTCATGAATCTAAAGAAGCGATCAGCGTAGAAGTTTGGCCTGTGAACAGACACGGTGTCCTGAAGCCCAAGAGATGAGAGATAATCAAAATTAATTCCATAAGTATCATTTACATGAAACAAGGCTCTAAAAATGAACCCGTATGACTAAATAATATTAAATCTCTTATTTTAACTCATCACTAATAGTTTAATAGCTGGTAAAAGTTCTTAAATGGGACTTTTGTGGTCACCTGTGATTACTGGGTATGTTATTGGAGAACTGTATGAAACCTATCAAGAAATTATTATCAAATTATTATTATAAAAACATTACCATATTGTACCGTAAGTGAGAATGTGAGAATTACAAAAAAGCAGCAGGTATCAACTGCTGATTAATCAATTTTAATTAAATAACACAAAAAGTCTTGCTATTCCCAAAGGATTGTTTTCTGAGCCCACATGTGCCCCCTGCAGAAAAAACAACTCAGAGTCTTACAGAAACGTATAAACTGACAACAACTGCTGCCCAGTGAGGGAGATCAGAACAGAGGAAGAGAGAGAAGAGATGCAGACTTCAGAAGAGAGTAAATGAGAGAAGAAAGGATCAAGGATGGAAAAAGATGCTCACGAAGACAATGGTGCTCACGCTCATGTTATCTACAGGCCGAGAAACCAAACACAGCCGATCCTTATCAAAGTCTGCCTGAATCTTCTCCACACAAACCTCATTCATAAATAAACAAGTAAACTAGACCACAGGCTGATCTTACCCTGCTGGAGCACCAGGCCTGCAGATACTGCCCCACATTCAACATTTACATCAGAGGCAGAACAACTGCAGACACTCCCCAGCTAACAGGGAGTGAACACTAACTAACATTCTGTACAAGTTCTCTCAAAGTTATCAAAAAAATGTTCCTGCAGCAACGTTAAAACTTTCTTAATGTTATATATCATATATATCAAGATCATTGTTTTTAAGCTGTCAGTGGAACGTATTAAAAGCAATGCTTGAATAGCGTTCCTAAAACAAGCAATAACGTTAATACAATCCCTAAAAACTGGACGTTTCAAATATTCTTAGAACTTGATTCTGTAACTTAATAGAAATGTTCTTACAACCTAAAATAGTTATCTGGGGCAGCACGCTACACTGGCACTATCTGAATGATCACAGATCTGCTACAAGCTTTATTATTGTTCTGTTATTGAGTTTAGCAGCAATAATCTGTGCTAGAATTAACTAAACACAACTCTGCACTTCATACTGCATTATTACAAAGAAAGAAAAAAAGGTTAGTCTTTAGAATCTTTTATCAGAATAACTTTATCACAGATTAAAATAATATGCAACAAAGATTTTTCATACTACAATTTTTACTTGTTGAGCTTTAGTAATTAGATAGATTGAAATTACACCACAGAATGACCAGAAATGACTTTAGATTTGGTGAAAATCCAACCTGGATTTTATTTATAAATAAGCCAAATGAGTGTTTCATCAATTACTAATAAACTGCAGTCCAGCTATGAGACACTGACAGTTAAACAGGAATGTTTATAGTGCTAAATGTTTTTCCAGCCTGTCTACAGAAACCAGACTGAACACATCAAACATTTGCAATATCAAATTAGAAAAATACATTTATCAATACATTACACATTATTATTGACTTTGGCACCTCTGGTTTATACTGTATCAAGGTTATGAGATGGCAGGAGGATTATAATACAGATTATGAACTGTGATGATTGATGTTTCCACACTCACCCCATCGTGGACCAGAGCCTTCCATGTGTGTTCCAGCTTCTTAATCAGTCTGAAGGAACGAGAGAAAGACACACAGGGTGTGAAAACTAAAGCAGCTACTTACATCTGCAATTCTTAACTTTTTTGGTTAAAAATGAACAAAAATCAAGTATTGAGCAAGTATATGACAGAAGACTGTTTAACAAGATCTCCTAAGTTTACCCAATTCACAACGGTAAATTTATAATGATGATTTATAATTTGGGTGGTCGGGTTGGATTTTGTGGGCAAATGTCAGTCTGTAAACAGAAAGAAGAAGATCTGGCTACTATGTCACATGTCCCGGTACTCTAGATGGTTCAGCATTTGTAGTTTGATCTTACAGCAGCTGTTTAGAATTTCAGCTTGTCACCCACGTTAAGAAAATAACTTTGCAAGTACCCTGCAATTTTGTGTTTCAAACAGAGATGGCGGTAGAGAGGCTAAAGGCCAAACGAAGGGCACTTTAGAGTATGAGGCTCTTGTAGCTCAACAGGCAGAGTGCTGCACTAACAACAACAAGGTCATGGGTTCGATTCCCAGGGATCGGAACTTGAATGCCAGACAAATGTGTGAATGTAAACATTGAAATTAGAGAACAGCGTGTTATAGATATTCCCATGTTACCTGTAGGATTGCAGGATGTCTATTATGCCTATGAAAAGCAGAAGTCTCTCTCCTTTACCACTTATTGCAGGAATTCCACCCATCCTACAGAGAGAGAGAGAGACAGAGAGAGAGATCACAGTGGTACAGCATCAGTATGCAGGGTCTGCACAGAAGTATCTGTACTGGCTGTTCCATCTCTATCCTCATCATACTAAAGCCACAGAACATAAACCATCACAAGGCCACACGTACGTGTCATCTGTGTCTATGGAGTCTCCGCAGGCAGCTCCGCCCAGAATAGACTCCATGGCAGTAGAGTAAAGCGCTCGCTGAGCGGTTGGTCTCTTCTCGTCGCTGCTGCTCTGAGACCCCTCCATCTGCCTCTCACGCTCCGCCTGGTCCAGATTATGAACCCCCAACAACAAGCTGTAATCCATGATCTTAAAACTCTCCAACACCTGCACAAAAACACGAGAACACCATTTGAAGACTGTCACAATATCATGCAGGTTTGAAAATATAGTTTGAAAAGAGTTTTTAAAAACTATGCAGGACCTGACAGCAAACTCACAACCTGTAAGCATTGTTACTTATTTTGCATGTGAAGATGTCAGTCAATCAAAACAAAAGTTATTTATATATATAGAAGTCTTTAAAGGTACAATAGCACAA
The DNA here is from genome assembly GCA_036877525.1 of Chromobotia macracanthus. Classification (NCBI taxonomy): domain Eukaryota; kingdom Metazoa; phylum Chordata; class Actinopteri; order Cypriniformes; family Botiidae; genus Chromobotia; species Chromobotia macracanthus. The sequence continues at coordinate 4,089,407 of JAZGTH010000003.1, forward strand.
ACAGCCTGTTTCTAAAGGGCAGAGGGATGGGAAATCCAAATTACAATTGTTTTGGCTACTGACATTATAAATGTATGTTGTGGAAACAAGTCCAACATACATTCAAAACCACCAAATGACAAAACATTTGAGATTTTGGGTTTCGAGCTCAAGAGTTTTGCATTAACATCAGTAAGAATGAGTTCAATGGTGAATAATGTGGACAGGGAACACTAGCATACACACACACTCACCAGACAGTCTCTCTGGAGTGTTTTCACCAGGGCGTTGTATGTGTCCACATCCAACAGAAGTCCGTCTTGAACTTCCTGCATGAAGTCCAGATCTTTGAAGGTGGGCTTGGATTTCTCCCGCTCTTTCTTAGAAGCTCGCCGCTTGTATGTGGATCCCTTCAGGTCAAACTTCAGGTGCATGCGGAAGACTCGGGGCAGAACATTATTCATCACAACAATACGAATGTTCTTCCCACCCGACTGAACGCAGTACAGACCGAAGAACTTGGGCAACAGGGTGCGAGGGTTCTGATTCAGGTTCTGAGAGACAGAAAAAAGATCAAATAAATAATAATTCAGTGTTTATAGTTTATTTCTTGTCACATTGTTAAGTTTATTTGTTTTTAAGTAAGTTGCTACTTCTAAAGTAAGTTTTCAGGGTTTAAAATGAACAAATCAGTTATTGAGCAAGTACATGACAGATCAGTGTACAAAACAGTCCCCTCACCTTAACCCAAATTGCAGCTGTAAGTTTATAACAATTTTTACTTTAATCGGGTCCGATTTTCCAGGAAATGTCCATTTGGCTTCATTTGACTTCAACATATGTAAAGAAAATTATAAAGTAACCTGCAATTTTACATTTCAAACAGAGGTGGCAGTAGAGAGGTGGAAGTTATGGATTACAGCTTTAAGTTGGTCTTAATTAACCAAAATGTTTTTATGAGTTTTAAAAATTCTTATTTGAGTAAATCTGGCCCCAGATTATGATAGGTTCACTCACTCAGATGCCCTGGTTAAAGTTCTCTTAATGTCACTCTCAGCTGTAGCTACAATTCAACTCACATTAGTTATTCAATCTGTCCACAACATTAGCAGGTTCATCTCCATTATCAAACACTATTACAGAGAAAGGCCAGAGATAAAGAGATATTTAACATCCTCTCTCTCTCACACACACATACCCCCTAAACAGCCTGCTGGCCAATTATATGATCCAATTCATAAATTCTATGTCCTTTTAATTAGCGAAATGACTGTCCAGAATGCTGGACGAACCATCCAGCCACTAATACAGATTCTTAATGGACTGAATCAGGTTCAGTTTCATCAAAAATGTTGCTTGAGAGCTTCAGCCGGGAAAGGTCCAGTTTTCACCGTTTTTTGGTAGTTGTTTCATATAATTTGTAGTACTGTTCTGTACTGCAAGGGGTTGTGGGTAATATTAGCACAGAAATCATGTACAGATGCACACTTCAAAAACACACCAGAAATAGTGTATACCATCTGGGCACGTTTGGCATCCTATGATTTGGGACACACTAATCTTAATCTTGCATATTATTTAGGACAAGCAGTATGTAAATTGGGATGCAGAGGATATGGAAAACCTGGATCTGCTCAGATGTCTGCTCAGAACTCACCATGTAATATCCTGGCAGCAACTTTTGCAGAAATTCAGCTTCTTTGTGCATGACGGTTTTTAGGATAAACTCATCATCTCGTGTGACGTAGAAAATCGAGCCACTGGCACCAGGGTTCGAAAGCTCAATCAGGGGTTCATTACACAGAGAATACTACAACACACAAAAAGAAAAACACGGAGAGAGAATGAGAGGTATGCTGTTCACATACCTGTATATATATATATATATATATATATATATATATATATATATATTGTAATTATATACATTTGATTATACAACATTATTACAATTCTACTCAACCTCATGTTTCTAAACCTATATGATTTTCTTTCTTCTGTGGAACAAAATGTAGACAAGAGTCTTAATGCTGTTTGTTTTGATGCAGTGAGCAGAAGTCTCGCTGTGTGTTCCACAGAAAGAAAGAATGAATTCTGGGTCTCTTTAAAAAAGAATCAACACAAGGGTTAAAATCACACACACACACACACACACACACACACACACACAGTCTGGTGTTTTCAGTGCTTAAACAGGAAAGTATTAGTGAGGTAAGAACCATCTGTCTCAAGTAGTTTGTGAGGGCGTTTATACCTCTAAGAAACACTTAAGTTTCAGGGACATGGCAACACCTAACAACAGCTGTTGAACTCTCTCTGATCATATTATTCTGAGACAACCGTATTAACAGTACAACAGAGCCAAGCTTTGACTGTATTATTTTGTGATCTTGTATCTTTGACAGTGAGGCTCTCACCAGATAGTCATCAGGTCGAATTCCGAAGAGCTCTCGGAAGTAGCGGAATGCCACAGGAGCATAAGTCTTAAACCTGAAGTCTGGATAGTGATGTGCTGGGGTCAGATTACTGCCCTCACTGAAGAGAGAGAGAGAGAGAGAGAGAGAGAGAGAGAGAGAGAGAGAGAGAGAGAGAGTGTGGAAATCATCAGCTTCTGGATGATTAAAGTATTGAACAGTATTGAAGGAGTTCCCATTTATTCATTTCATAAACTTTTTTATAATATTACATTTGCCTATAATATACATATGCCTTCAGTTTAAATGGCTTTAACATCATTAGAAACTTTTCAGTCCCTTAACAAGTGACCCTTAACTGCTGACTGGTAGAGTATATAATAAAGTTCTTAATGGTTGTGAGACTAAAGTTCTGCTTACAGGTTTTCTTAAACACACACAGACCTTGGAAAGAAAATGCTCTCCACCACATAGAAGTCCTGCATGAGAACGTCTCTCTCTGGTTTGGAGCTCAGGTTACCGACAGTGTAGCCGATGCCCAGCTGAATCGCTCCCCTCAGGGCAGACGAGGTCGTCTGCAGACACACAAATGTCACACTAGTCCTGCATCCTTCACTTCAGTGGACCTCAATCTCTCTGTTCACAACAACATTTGAAGCCCTCCCTCACTCACAGTTTCTGTAAAATAAAATAATCTAGAGCTTGGCACAATTTAAAAGATGTATATTCATTATAAAAATAACTAAAACTTAAGAAATATCTTCATTTATTGCTGTTTTACCTTATTTTAAAGCTTTTTATTTTAAAGTGATTTTAAATCACTTAAGTCATTTTGAGGCCGACCCCCTGGTTGAGAAACAACGCTTTACATGAAGAAAACAAGAGACAACATGACAAAAATCTACTGACAATCCACTTATAATGGATAATCCACATTTTCTGTGAAGAAATATGATGAGAAACATGCAGATGAAGATTCTCGTGAAGGCGACCGTACAAACCTTTTTGTAGGTGGTCTCACCAGATGCATCTACTCGTCTGTGGCCAATCTTCTTCTCTGGACCAGAGCTTGAATGGCAGGAGGAAGACGGCATCTGAAAACAAAATCACATCTTATTACCATCTCAACTGTTTCTGTTAGATAGCAATGAGACCAAACTGTGAGACACAAACATTTGATTCAGTCTCCCCTTCTCCGATTTCTTCTCCTGAGAAAAGTAATTGTCCTATTTGTTTCTACTGTCATTCCTACATGATCAAGAGTACATAAACGCTTCTGGAAGCTGCATTGAGCTTGAACACAAAAATAAATAAGAAATGAAGGATGAATGATATTTTTACCTCGGTTATGTAGGTCTTCTTAAAACCAGCGTCTGAAACAACAAAGAAAGAGACAGAAATTATGTATAAAACATCACAGCCAATACAAAGAATAAAATATGACTCTAATCCCTATGGGTACAGAATATCTGCTTATCATGGTGATCATATGTAGTTTGTAAAAAACTGTAGTATGGTACAATAACTGGGTGTGAATAACAGTGAACAGAGAAGTGAATCGGAAAACTGTGTGAATCTGCAGCTTGTGTGCGAATAACATTCCAAGGACAAGCTGTGAATCTGCAGCTCTGTGCTGCCTGGCAGTCATTTCACACTGTGCTTTTCTCTGCAAATGTTCTTGTGTCACTGATTTCAAGGGGAAGGGGTGGGGTTACGCACCAGTAAACCTGTCAATCATTTCTCTGCACGTGCTTGCTGTGGAATTAAGGCAAGATAACAGAAAGCAAATGACCTGACCTGCTTTACACCCGAGAGGAAGAGACGAATTAATAGCCGAGAATTAGAGCAGGAAAATGCCGTGGCTAAAAGTGATTTCACACCTCATTTTACCCCGGTACAGAGATGAATCTTACCAAAACATGTCCGGCTCACACCTGATCCCAAAATATTAAAACATAAGATATACAAATAACAATATAAATTCAAGTATAACTAAAGACTACATCATGATGTATAAATAGAAGGAGTAATTTTCTTCATGCAAAATATAATGCGTTTTTTTATTCAGATTTAGGTTTGAAATATGACTGTGACGTGTTCTGTGAGATTCAGCTGCCCAAGCCAAGCAGAAATGTTTTGGTCACGAATCTGCAAAGCCTTTAAGCATCTGTTGTGTGTGTGTGTGTGTGTGTGTGTGTGTGTGTGTGTGTGTGTGTGTTTTTTTGGGGCAGATACAGGATTGAAGAATCTCTCGTGGATGCCCATGTGCAGAGGGAAGCGTGACGTGTCACCGTGGCAACATAAATCTAGCTAGACAAAATGCATGCCTGCCTCACACACACACATAAGAGTGATGCAGTGTCACACACCTCCAGACAGACAGACTCAAACGATTTCTGAGAGCTCAAAATAACAGCTTTTACAAAGAGCCTGAATCGATAGTAATGATATTTCTGTGTCAGACTGAACTGTCGTGACTTCTGGAGACAAGGATGTGAAACATGAATCTCCAGGAACAGACGGTACCATCAAAAACCTCTGACGGACATCAGGCCTGTGTTACCTTCAATGACTCGGCATCTGATGAACTACAAACACATTTAGAGGCAAACTTTGTCAAAAAATTGTATATTGTTCACTGTAATTATTGCTACAGTTAGGTGAAACCGTACTTGAGGAATAAGAGATATTTCTCTTCAAAAAAGCCTACGCTAACAAAACTGAACAGAATAATACAATGTTAAAACCATTGTAACATCCAAACAATGATATATATATAATATATATATATATATATATATATATACACACTGCATTTTCACTAATCTTTGGTTTTGAACTCAAATCAAACTCAAATCAGGTCCGAGCAACAGCAACACTGTTTCACAGCACACACAAAAATAAGCGACACTCACAATTTTCATTTTAGTTGCATTAGATCAGCAGAAATCTTTAACAGCCCAATGAAACCATCACAAACAGAGACTGCCCAGAGAATTCATATTCCAAACAAAATAACTTCCACTGTGATTCAGCCCTGGAAATCAATTCAACAGCATCTGTTTAAAAGCATAAAAGATGACTAACTAGAAAGAAATGCTTCACAAACAAAACCATGTCAAAGCTCATTATATGAAACAGTCACTCATCCAGACATTTGTGTTGAGAATCTCTCTGTTCTACTTTCACTGTCACCGGCAATAATGTCCCACATTATACAGAAGAGTTCATTCTACACATTTCAGATAGATCCCAGCTAACAGGGAACGTTCTTAGAACGTTGGCTAACATTTCTCTCGAAGTTATCAAATAACGTCCTTCCAGCAACATTAGTCGAACGTTTTTAACGTTATATATCATATACATTAAAAACTATATTCTTAAGTTGTTAGTGGAATGTTTAAAACGCTCCAGAATAAAAAAAAAGCTTGAATAACGTTCTTATAAGCAAGCAAAAATGTTAATACAACATCTAAAAAAATGGGATGTTTTGAACATGTTTTGCTAGACTTTGTTACTTAATGGAAATGTTAGGGAAAGGTTCTTGCAACCTAAAATTGTTAGCTGGGGTGATGCTTATGTACATCAAACAGCCTGACTCTGTCTGATAGTCTTAGTCTTTATCATGTTTGCTTTAACAGAGAAATGAAAGATATGTGAGATGTCATGTGTGTCATGCACACATCAGGTCACATCCTGGTGTCGTGTGATGAGAAAAACACATAGCCACCAATCACGATTATTGTCTTTAAAACTGTGAAGCAGGAATATGGTCTAATTCAGGCAACAACAGACTGGATCTCACCGTGAGCATTATGGGAGACATGCCAACAGTCTGTAATAACTGTACAGCCATTTCATGTATATCTGAATCTTCATGTATATCATGAAGACCTCATGAGACAAGTTAACAAAACTCAACAGTGATGAAACACCATGAAACCACTACAGGAGTTTTTAAGGGACATTTTAAGACGCAGAATATATAACAAAATCTTTACAGCTAAACAGACTCAGATTTGTGCAGTCGTTCGATTACAGTAAATTTGTATAGTAGAAATATCGACCTGTATTTCGATGCAAAGTTAATGCAAATTTACACATACGATTAAACCAGAACTTGAACTGGATCAGAAAGCGGACACGTCAGCTACAGTCACTATTGTGTACAGTTTCACATTTACTTGTGCATGCAGCCTTACGGACTGAATTGTTCTCATTCATCATTAAACTGACATTGTAAACAGAATTTTGCAGTCCGATGACCATAGCCCAGGAAAACTGTGATAATGTGATGCCAACAAATTCCAGGCATCAACACCAGAGATTCTGCAATACAAAATGACTAAAGGAAAATAAAAAACAACACAACAGACTTGTTTTTAGATTTGCTTAAGGTGAAAATCGTAACACCTCATGCCAGTCTTTTCTTTCTAGACAAACTTATCTTCTCTAAAGATTCTTCAAATATTTTTTCCATAAACAAATTTTGCAGGTTAATTAATTAATGCAGGTTATTCCCGTCTCCTGTATTCCTGATACATTGCTTTGCTTGTGTTGTCGTATTTCGTATTTCAAAGTGTCTGCTAGTTTAGTAAGATTAAATCCACATAAAAAAAAACTTGGCTTGCTGGCTCGCAACGCAAAATGTTCAATGCTCTCATCCTTTGTAAGTTGCTTTGGATAAAAGCGTCTGCTAAATGATTAAATGTAAAATACAAAGAGGTTTCAACACTAAGCTGATGTCTAAAAACTAGAAGCTTCCACACAGAAGCTGTGGCTCTTTCACTGAAGACGAGTGATTTCTACCCCAGCAACAGCGTTCACATCAGTTCAGGCTGCAGGACAGACTGTGGTGAGACCACAAACTGTCTGGACATATTACAGTCAGAGCAGCAGGAGCCAGAGGCCATCTGACTCCAGATTAATAAACAAAACAGAAAGATACATGACCACAGTCAGCGAACGGCCAGAAAAACCAGCAGAATTTAACAGCTAAAGAAGAACAGGAGCTATTCAGTCTGTTTCCAAACGTCTTATAGAGAGCAGCATCGGATGGTAATACCATGATACTTCTTTGCAAGTTCTCTGCCTTAGTTTGATCAAAAAAACAGGCCTTACCTTAGTTACAAAACATAGCATGCTTTTCTGAATATGGTACTATGGCAATAGCATATTTTTCATATTTCTTCTGTGATCTTAATACCATAATATTCTTTAAAATACTCTGCAGTGGCATGTAAATGGGGTAAGTGATGGTACTGCTGTTGTCTAGAGAACGTCACACAAGGGGCCGCAGGCGATCAATTAAGGAAATGTTTCATGAACACATAATGACTGTTGCGAGGCTCACGGCTACAAAGTCAAACGAGATAATGAAGCAAACAAATGTCATACCAATGCATTCAGTTCCTCCAGAAAACTATAGCTACAGGAGAAAGTTTATGCAAGAATATCCACAACATCTGACACTTCAGATTTTAATGCCGCACAACATTATAAATGCAATTTAATAACGCAAAAGAATAATTCTCCTCATCAGCAATTCCGATTAAATAAAAATAAGCTTTTTATGCATTGAGGAACAACCTAAAAAGACCACAAGTTTTATCACAGGAGTTTCTAACATGGAAATATCATACACAGGAGTGGAAACATCAGAATTACACACCTCAGATGTCACAGGAATCCTTGCGGCTGGACTGATGCTGTGGTTTGCGTAGATTGTGTCTATTTGAAGACAGATCAGTCTCTGAGATAGGGGAAGCTCAATTGGATTGACAGGGGAAACTAATCTGCTGTACTCACAAACTCCACAATCTCTGTGGTCACCTGCATGCATCTGACAGCCAATGAAAGGCAGAGATTACAACTGGTATCCGCCCACTGGTGGATGAGAGCAGAAAAGCAGCATTGTGCCAAGAACACCAGAAAATGTCTTACAAAGTATCAACGGCTTTCAAAACTCACTTTACACACACCAGGACATTTATGAACGCAGCAAGAAAACTAGTGAAATTGTGAAAGACAACAGACAGACTGACTTTTTTTTGTTGTTTTTTTTTACATTCCTGATGTGGGTATCACAATATTACAAAAAGACACCAAAATAAATGCACATATTTCACCGTGGCACAGTATATGTAGCACCACGACCTGTATTTGTTTGGAAGTTTGTAGGAGTGAGAAAGTAACCAGACTGGAATGTTCTGTCAGTGATAATCTGTCTGTCTGTCCTGGGCTGTGTAAGGATTAGGGTCAGCACAGACAATGTAAACACACACTCACACAAATGAACCTCAATCAACCTGAAACTAAACTTCCAATCAAGGGAGTATCTATCTGTCTGTCTCTCTGTCTGTCTGTCCATCCGTCCATCCATCCATCATTTTACCCATTGTTTCAACACATCAGGACAAATAACACATGGCTGACTCTGGAGGTTTATAATCTGCCTGGTCACGTCAGTTCAGCTGTGTTGAATCTGAGAGATTAATCATCAACCTTCATCAAGTAGAACTTACACATGCTTATCTGGGCTAGACCTGCTCATTCCATTCCAACACGAAAAGTTCGAGCTGGACAGACAGTGATGTTCTGAATTAAATATCTTCTGATCCAAGCATGAATTATCTGCTAAATCAAGAGCACTTTTAACAACAAGTCTAGACCAGATAAATAAAATATTTAATCACAGAATTCTCTCAAGTTTCATTCTGCAATCAATCCAGTTGGACTTTTGATTTAGCATTCAACAACCACTGTACATAAACATCACAACAGAAGCATAAGACTATATAAGAGTGATTGTCCAATAGGTCAAAATGATAAATGATACAGTATTCCCACTCACTACAAAAGACATCCCTTACAAAAAAGTACATGGGTGTTACCGTGGTACAGAAGTGGTATTCATATAACAATATATTTACATGGTACTCCAAGGTATTTTACGTGTCCAAAAAAAACTGTAATACCATGATACTGTTAAAAATGCATCACGTGTGTGGAAGTTCAGCTGAAGTCAGTCATACAGTATCGATAATAATGTTGACATTGTGAAGAAGCTGAATGACAGTCTGATATGCAGCGTAACTCTTATAGCGGAGGACAAGCTAAATCCAGTCCTGCCTTCAACCCCTGCTCTTATGCAACTAACATTTACAATCTCAAACACGCTGCCATGTGCTTGCCATGCGCTTGCCCTGCACGTTTCAGAGGAATGCATCAAAAACATGAACAAACAAACACATGAATTGAAACTCTTTCAAAGCTAGTTTGCTTTTGCTAACCTCTCCGTAACTACCTATCCTACCTGTAACATGAATCTATTTAACAACAATGATCGCTTGGTTGTTCAAAGTGCAAGACACCCTTTAAAGCCATTTCAGAATATATAAATATCAAGATATATATCAAACATTGTCTATATTTTGGTGCTGCATTGGCCAGCCCTAGTTTGAACTGCAGTGAGTGTCTGCTCATGATAATTCCAGCCGTCTCACGGGTACCTGCTGTCCTGTCCCACATAATCATTATCTTCTACAAAACGGGCACATCACAGCTTAGCCGCCACTCTACTGTATGTGGCCTCCAGGAAATGAGCAATCTATGAAATTATATTTTCAATCAGGCCAGTGTGTCAGCACCGCACAACAGAAAACCTATTTCACATGCCCGTGTACTAATCTAACCTCAACTTCTCCTCTGTCCCCATCTCCAACAACAGACCTGCCAACCTTCTCAAAACACTGAGAATACAAAACACAGATGCTCTGTCACTGCTGACGTAACCATTGTGACAGGGCATATAAAATGTGCATCTATAGTCATAGACTTCCTTTATAAGATCTGACAACATTTGGCAAACAGAGTCACAAAAACCTGTGAGATACATTAAGCTGATGGGAAGTTTGGCTGAAGTCTCCTGCTTCCCTGATGTTTCTCCTCTAGAGTTTCAGCAGAGATCTCAACAATGTCTGTGCACAGATGTTGCTCCTCCATTTTACATTTACATTTATTCATTTGGCAGACGCTTTCATCCAAAGCAACTTACAGTGCATTCAAGATACACATTTTATCAGTATGTGTGTTCCCTGGGAATAGAACCCACAACCTTTGTGCTGCTAATGCAAAGCTCCACAAATTGAGCTGCACAAAAGGCTAAATGAATGATTTAAATGATTCTCTTGAATAAAGTTACCCTATGAGAGAGCAACATCTGAGCATGGAAATGATCCTGCAAAACATTTCAGTCTGTGTGTGGACTGTGTTATGGTGCAGACACAGTAACTGAGAGTTTATCAGATCTGATTCTCTGATCTCAGCAGCTGGTCTGTTTTCTCCTCAGCTCTATTAAACTCGGTGCTTTAGTTACGTAAGTCTTACGTAAAGCAGCGCTCAAGACTGCAGCCTGTGGCACCAGCGCACAAATGCTGCATGACAGATCTCAAAGACGCTGTGTGTGTTTGATCTCTGAAATCCTGCAGGAGCTCAGCACATGTCAGAACATCATGGCAATGACAGAACGGCTTTGGTCTGGCTGATATTATGATTCATCTTCCAAGCAGGCTGCATTTATAATGTACCACTTCATTCTGGTGTATGGAGACCTGGAATATTTGGGGTGGATTATTTCAGATCAGTAATCTTATGTCTTCACAGCCACACAAGAACCAGCGGAAAAAACTGCTTACAAACAAAGAACAAAATGTCTTCACAGCACAAAAAATGGTTTGTTGTTGTTTGCTAAACTTAAAGAATAAAGAATCATAAAGAATCTCCACTGACATTTAGATGCCTTAACTATTATTACTGCTGATACTGCAGGTTAATGATTTACAGAAATCTCACTAAACCAGGCATAAAACATCCTATACACTTACATTGAAGGACAAGACCATCACATAGATTGACCTGAACAAAGCAACCACCCTAGCGAGACACCTAGCAACCCCCTAGTAACCACTCAGAACACCACAGTAAAGCGACCAGCATTGATTCTTATTGGCGCTGCTGAGAAACTACAGCAGTCTCCTTTATTTAACCGGTGATTCAAACCATCAGAGACATTTATGAACAGAACTGGGTGTGTCAAATAACGAAGACATACAAAATGTGCATGTTTAGAACTCCTTAGCAACCACATCATAATGACATGGCAACCACCCACAACACTGAATGCGATGATGTATTGTGTTCTTCCACAGTACTGCACTGAAACACAAGCTGGTCGCTGTGAACACCATGGCAACATGGAACATGCGGCTTGCATTACGCTCTTATACAACTGTAGACGTGCTGGACTGATGAAGGGCTCATGTAACCTGAACATGGGGGAGCCCGTATGAATCATTATTGACGCAAATGCCTTATAAAACATCCCCTTTCTCTCAGAGAGACAGAATTTATTTCTTTCCTACAGGAGCTTTGCAGAGCACTGTAGGACAAATTATAGAGCTTTGATCAAGAAAAGAGCCCCTGTGGAGTCTGCACACGCGCTGCAAACACGCTAATGATGTGATGCCGCATTGGAGCTGTGGAGAGCGTGTCACGCTGTAGTAAGTGTGTATGTGTGCTACGCTGCTCGCAGGTCCAGCATCACACGCTCTGCGTGGGTGTAGTGTGACATAATTCACTTCCAACCTGCTTAAACAAATGTTCTGTTTGCAAACACATTCAACATCGCCGCTCTGCCAGAGTTTATCTGACGAGAAATCAAATATTGCTTGTCCAAACATACAGTACACAGAAAATGTAAATTTTAGAGCATCACTGAAATGTACCTGACAAACTAAAGAAAAACTCTCCTTTGGCACAAAACACACATATTCTATACAAGACAATACAATAAAATGCACTGTTGCATTGTGAAACGTGTTCATAGGTGCATTATCAGCATTTCGGCTATAGTGGCTATTAAATAAAAACATCAACAGTAAATTTTCTACTGTTGTCATTTAAATAGACTCTTGCTGAGTAAACTACTGAAATGTCTGCAATTACCTGAATAATCCATGCGGTTGAATGGCCATTATAATACACAGAGCGCATGTACTGCACCAATGCAATATACTGGCCAAGCATTCACATCTGCATTTGTGAACTTATGCAAGTTGGTTGTTTACTCAATCATAAAAACTCATTTCTTATCACATTCTCCCAAACCATTTTTTTGAGTAATGCTCATTTTATTAAGGCTCCTGAGCTCTGATAGTGAAAGCAATAATATGATCCTTAGCTGTGGAAGTCGATGTTAATTGTTAAATTGCTCCAAAGATTTGGAAAAATATCAGGTGTGCCTGCGGCATGTAGGTGTGTGTTTTTGTAAAGCTGTCATACAGGTATAAGCATGTCTGCTTGTGAGCACTATAAAACTAACACACAGTTCAGGTTACTTACTGACTTCATACAACAGCACAAGTAACTGAACAGGTCTCAGCAAACAACAAGCTTTGAAGCCAAAATACAGAATGTACAGACATTGAGACAAAACTGGTTTGCATTTTCAGGACTTACAAAAATGCACAGAGTGCATTAAATGTCACTTTGAATAAACTGCATAACCATGAACTATGAAAAATATGTAGAATGTGGCATAATACTCCATTATGCTCCTGCAGTAACAAAGCACGAATGAGCCAAAACATGTTTTATCCTTTTGTCCTTCCTACCTATAGCTCAGCCCAAAATACCCATTTCCTTACTCTGCTTCCCTGATGAGCTTCCATTGGAGTGTAAGTGGATTTATTTGTCCAAATCGCACTCTGATCTTTAAGAGAATCACATGAGGTTTGATTTAATTGCCAAAGATAAGCAGAGCGTATGAGCTCCACAGTGATTCAACACTGGAGTCTTCAGAAAGTATTTTACAGTGAAATGCCCTTCACACAGAAATCATAAAGTGACAGCAGCAAAGCGTCTGCATCTGCTTTATTATAAAGGTCTTATAAAAGGGAAAACACAATCAACAGATTTCTGATCATTTTTACACACACATGCAAAAAACACTTTACATTATAAATGGACCTGAAGGATAAACATAATGATAATAAAAAATTATGACATGCTTTCTGTGTTTGGGAAGGTGAAAGAGCTGTAGAAAACTTTACATTTTCATTCGACAATTCCTTCTTATATACTGAAGAATCTAAAATCTTTAAAACTTTAAATCTCATAATGAGTTAAATTAAAATCAAGCAGGTTCTTCTGGGACAACAGAAGAACCTTCAAGAATTCAGCCTATATAAACCTCGAATCATTATTTCATAGACAATGACCAAAAAACAAGCATTATTTCAATTCACCTACGGCAAATACATGCAAAACACTGTAAGACTGAGCAAAATTCTCCATGTTACTACTGTAAGTAATACCACCTTCATAGACGTCATGCTGCATGGAGACCAACGCTAGACAGAGCAGGGCGCAGATGTTCTGATGGACTGAAGGTGGCTTACCATCTAAATCTGTAATGACTCTTATGTACAAGAATACTGAATGTGAAAAAAACATCTGAAAAACAGGATCAGCAGTCGAGCACAGAGAACAGCAGAGATCTGAGATCATCAGACACAGCGTCTGCTGCACTACCCAGCACAGAAGAGCCCTGGGGGGACACAGGACCTGAGACACCCTGTCCACTTACTCTCAACAGGAGATCATACTGGAACAGCTGTCAACACAAGGCATGTTGGGATGGAGAGGATACTCTGATACTTCACTTGGAGGGTCACACAAGCGCTGTGAGGACACACTTGTACTCACATCAGCGATATGAACGAAACTACAACACACGATCACATGGAAAAATTAACTGGAATAATATAAACATGCTTAAAATCCATTAGCATGTAAAGATGCCCATTCATACAGACAGTACTATATTCTGTACTAAATAAAAAGCTGTCATAGCTGGTAAGAAAATGAAGTAAATAAAGGCCTTTTCTGGGACTTTATGTATTTGGATGAAGAGCGTAATCGCTGACTGAACCATGTTTTTTTATATACAGCATGGTATTACCAAATTCAAATACCATGTTAGTGCTCGATTATCATCATATTCTTTTCTTTATTATATTTAACATTTTGATCATATCTTACTGTATTGTACTTGGTGTACTCCGGTGTGACAATATTTTTCATGCTACTTGATCAACCTTATTTCGCTTAGATCAGTCAACCATGTTCAGTGAAGGCACCAGATAGTAACCCAATGGCATTTTAATGAATTTCTACATTGCATGCCACGGTATCACCTGATAAACATATATTTGCATATTTCATACTTACTTCAAACATAGTAAAACACAGCACGTTCGTCCCAAACGTGTTATGATAAGGGGTTATGATATGTATTTACACAGAAAACGAGTAAGGCTTATAAAGCACGGTGGGTGAATACGACAGCGACATGTTTTCCTATGCGTTATGACGTCAGTTCAATGCACTTATTTAACATAATCAACTCCGCCTTACGTCACTTACATTCCACTTACTATAGCGATGCCCTTTTCCTTTCGTATTTGAACGCACTTCTTTCGCATTTTGACATACAGAGTGCCGATTTTCATATGAAACACGTATTAAAAATGCATTAATGTAATAAACACCTTCATGATTACATGCAGCAGAACTGAGGTACTATCCTAACCATTCAGCATACCGAGATCTCCAGCGTCCGTCCCGCATCCCGCACCGATCACCGACTCCTCCGACAGCGCGGAACATCCTCCGGCGTCGGACAGGCTCGCCGCAGCTCCCTCCATTAAATCGGCGTGAAACGGGCCGTCGAGCTTCAATAATAATCACAATGAAGAAAACGGGACGCGCGTCATGATCCGCGACGCGGCGCGATGCGTGTGTGCGCGCTCCCGCCAGCTGCCGCACGGCACTCGCTCACGTGAGAGTCCGACCCGCCAGCGCGCCACGGCTGTTACGCCAGCGGTGACGTAACCGGCGCGGGCAGGTCTGCGACGTCATCGCCTTGTGAATGACGTCGACGACGGATGAATTGTTTTTGCATAAACTGCGCCTGAATCTGTTTTAGTGACGATTTCTTGGCTTTATATGGTTGCCGATGGTTTCAGGATCTGTACAATACAGGGGAAAATGATAAATAATAATAATAATAATAATAATAATAAAACGACTTGCCGCATCGCAGGTGGTAGTGGGTGAATATCGCCCCCTATCGCATGACATTCAGATTACAACACACAATACAACACAGTCACCTTCAAGGGAGAAAAGATGAGGATAAAAAGTAAACAGTCATATGTAATATATTTACAGTCACAAGTAATATATTCACGTACTTTATACATTCAGTAAGAGCATCAGGGACACGATGGCTTCAAATCAAAAAGAAATTGGACTCCTATTGGATATTCCACCGTAATTTATCAATTTCTTACAGAAATCCTACATATTACAAAAACAAGTACATAATATTACGTTTAGGTATTTGGCAGACGCTTTAAAGGGACTTGCAGCATATTCATAAGTCATACATTTTATCAGTACTCGTGTTCCCCTGAGAATCAAACCCACAACCTTTGCGCTGTTAACATAATGCTTCACCAGCTGAGCTACAGGATCCAATTGCTCTACTAACTGTGCTAATATCCAGCAGTGTTCTTGGAAAGACCCTGTAGAAGAGCCAGTACATCCTAGCTGATCCCAAGTGGATTGGCACCACATTACCAATCCAATTCCAAAACGAATCCGTGACATTCCTATAGAACCTGTAGTATTTACTCATGTCTCATAGCAGGACTCAAACCAAAATCCTTCTGCTTACCAGACCTGATCGTTACCACTATGACAGATTATCACCATATTTATGTGCGACAGACTAAATTCAAATACATAAACCCACGTTCTGACAATAACACGATTTCATTTGTCACATAATCATAAAAATAATCACTCAGTCCAGTAAACTAAGACTTCCATTCCATCCTTTGTCCATACAGTTGGAAAAAAAGCAGAAACACACAGTTTTCACTTTCATCTTTTATTATTATTACTACATATTAGAAAATGTACTTTAGATAAATTTGCATATCAACATGTATAACTTGAATCAGGCTCTTCTCTGGCCTGACATCTGGACATTAAAGGGTTTTCCCAGAAAATTTGCACGCCATGGGTCATCAGGCCATTCCCACCTGTAGACAGGCTTCAGGAACGGCCGTCACAGATCTGGGTGTAACCTGCTAATGTCCAGATATCAGCCAGGGAGGAGAGGGTGATTACATACACATGGAACATAGAATAGATTTGATCGAAGTGGCTACAGGTACTTTGGGAGATCCTTTTCAACCACCTGTTTGGACCAAAATATTAAAAAGGATTTAATAAAGTCATAATTTACACATCCTCATGTTGTTTCAAACCTGTATGATTTTTACTTTCATATGACACAAATGAAGAGTTATGTTTAGCGAGGCTGAGAGCTATGGCCCGGTGGAAGATTTTCAGCAATAAACTAAAGTTTGGCTCTGTTTATCTTCTGACCTCATAACTTTGTGTGATATGGATTATAATGCACAAGTCATGATTTATCTTCAATATGTAGAAAAAAACATTCTGCCTAACATCTGCTTTTGATTTCCACAGAAGAAAGCAAATAATACAGGTTTGAAAGGTAAGTAAAAGATGGACAGATTGTATTATGGTTTTGTTACACAAAGTTAATACTCACTACATAAACAATTTTGTAGGTTGAATTATTTCTTTAAACTTTCTAAATGTTTGTTGTTGTTGACTTACACTGGGATCGTCCATTGGCCCGTATCTCTTCACCACCTGACCTTCTCTGTCAATAAGGAACTACAACAATAACAACAGCTTTGAGTTCACAATATTACAAATCACAGAGAATCAGAGATAAGTCTGCACTCTTAAAAACAGAAAAAACACCTAATCTTAAACACCTAACTTAATCCCCAAAGACCCTTTCAGTTCATAGTTCTTTAAAGGACAATTTTCCACTACCTAACCTTTTGTGTATCAGGAAGCTTCTGTGAATGTTAAAAGTTCCTATACAATACAATCTGGCAAAGAACCTCATTTTTAAGAGTGCATAGCTATTAAAGTACAACCAAAACAAAAATTACCTTAGTGAAGTTCCATTTGATGTTGCTGCGAAAAAGCCACAGTATTCATAACAAAGAACAATCAATTGATTTCAGAATAACAACAAGAACTGGTTAATATGCATGTATGTGAAAGAAACTCACTTTCCCAGAGTGCCTTTCCCTTTGGGCTGCTCCTTCATCCACTTCCACAAGGGATGAGCATCATCCCCATTCACATCAATCTTACTGAAGAGGTCAAACTCTGCATTGTAGCCTTTAGCAAACTCCTTAATTTCTGCTTCTGTTCCAGGTTCCTATTAAAATGCAACACACAACAGCCTGAGTGTCAGTCTGAATGCTCCAGAAAGACTGCAGAGCTACACACACCCATCTGAAGAGCTGTAGCCATTTCACACAGAATGGCCACATGATAAGCTCCATCCCCATTCACCTCAGTCTTACTAAAGAGGTCAGACTCTGCACTGTAGCCTTTGGCAAACCCTGATCTCCCTGGGGATAGTTGTGGGTTAATGGTTAGACCGTCAGACTTGTAACCCCGAAGATCACGGGTTCAATTCTCAGCACCACTCAGTACAACTTGAGCAAAGCACCTTTCCCCTAATTGCTCCCCAAATGCCACAGTAAACGGCTGCCAACTGCTCTGGGAGTGTGTGTTCACTAACTTGGATGGGTTACCAAACTAACTTGGATGGGTTACCTCACATCACTTTTAATACCAGAGGGAGTAATATTCTGCCTGTCCCATGGTTTTGCCAAGTTAAACATTATATAGTATAATATATAGTACAGTATAAACATCATATAGTGTAACTATAGCTAATTTTTAGGAACTCTTGGAATTCAAACCAGAACAGTAAATGTGATTTTAAATGGTTCAAACAATCAAAACCAGAACAGGATTATTATTATTTTGCTATCTAATATTATTATATTGTTGATGTCTTAAAATAAATAGTTAAATGCGATCGGTTGAGTATGTACTGTAACACCACATAGACGTATGAACACATTAATCAGCAGTATGTGGGGGGGAATTATTAAACTGTTTTACATTAGAACTTTGCTCATCCTGTTGGATTAAAATGCACCCTATGAATCGATATAATCCACTTACACTAGAGCTCGTGTGACCTACTTACAGTTCTAACAGCGTCGAAGACTTTCAATGTGTTCTCAACAGCTACATTTAAACATTTTGGACACGTTCTTTGATTGAATCAGCTTTAGTCCAGAACAGCAGACTACTCTATACTATTTTTGCAGCATGCTTGCATCGCATACTATGCACATTTCTGTTTTTATTAAATACCTGATGACCTACTATATTTGCATCTTGCGAGGAATTGTGTATCCCACAATTCAATGTGCTTGACTTGATCTTCAATCTCCAGTGTGATTAATGAACCAGGAACAATACCACCATGATTTTAGCATCTCTTTTTGGACTCATTATGTGAGTAGACTGTCTGGACACACCGGTATGTGTTGCATGCACATACCTGCTTCCCAAACTGGTTGCAGGGGAAACCCAGGATTCGTAAACCTTTCTCAGCGTACGTGGCGTGCATTTGCGCAAACTGAGTGTAGTTTACAGGGGTCTTGCCTCATTTTGAGGCTACATTAGTGATGATACACACATAACCTCTGTAAACAGAAACACACACAGTCTCTATGAAGCAGTTTCCTAGAAAAAGATTCTGATTATGAATCTAAAACTAAAACTCACATGACATATATGAAAAAACATATCAAAGTCAAACGTTTTATATACAGTAGGTGAGAACAGATGACACGCATTGATTGGAAACCGATAAAACAAGGGTAAATATATCTTTTCATTTTGAATGCACTGCAAGTTGCTTTGGATATAGTGTCTGCCAAATTCACATGCATAAATGTGAAGTAAAATAATAAGACTGGCTTACATATGGGATTTCTATGCTCATTTTAATGTCTACCAGGTGAGTCGGATTGTTTATCAGAAAACATTATTAGCAAGCTCCACTAATAAATCTGCATATTAAATCAGACTTAATGCGTAAGTGTGCAGACACACACAGACAGACACACAGACACAGACACACAGACACAGACACACAGACACACAGACACAGACACAGACACACAGACACACAGACACAGACACAGACACACAGACACACAGACACACAGACACAGACACACAGACACACAGACACAGACACACAGACACAGACAGACACACACAGACAGACACACACAGACAGACAGACACACACACACAGACACACACACACAGACACACACACACACAGACACACACACACACACAGACACACACACACACAGACACACACACACACACACACAGACACACACACACAGACACACACACACAGACACACACACAGACACACACACAGACACACACACAAACACACACACAGACACACCTGTATTTCTCCAGAGACACTTCATTTCCATCAATGTCTTTGGCCGAGAACTCGTATATGGATTTGGCTGACTGCCAGTCATTGGCCTGCGCACACTGCAACAGAAAAGTCTTGAGTGATTAATGTCACCTCAAACAGACACTGACTACAAGCACAATGATCACATAATCATATAAAATTTGTATATTTGTAACTATATCAAATAAATATAATTTGTCCTTCGATATAGTTAGTATCTGTATTTCAGGATACTAACTATTTTTGCATGGTGACAGTCATAATGCAACAGAAAATATTGCAAAACAATCCTGCAAAAAATGTTATATTGGGCAACTGCAAACTGTAAGTCAGAAGCTCACCCAAATATGTCACATGTCAATAACCAGCGTCTCATGACAAACTACATAATGCTGTCTAGAGTTACAACACAAAATCTGATGTGATGTATGTGAGACGGTGTACAGTAAACAGGCAAGTCACAAAGGGATTGCGCTCGCTTACGGGAATAAGGTGGAACTAGTCAAAGGTAAACAGATTCAACAGTAATCCAGATCGAATGTGACATGAGGACAATATTAAAGACAGACACCCTGCGCACAGAGATATAATTTATGCTGCCTGGGTTTTTTAAAATGTGAGACACATAGACAATTACATTAAATTAC